>PVJD01003769.1:0-11082 GCA_004026545.1 Mormoops blainvillei
CCCTCGCACGTGCTCGTGATCACTCACTGGTTACCTCCCCTGTTTCCCTCACACACACACCCCCCCCCATTAATCTCTCTCCCTCTGATCTCCCTGATCTCTCCTTTAAACAAACTCAGAGCTCTCTCACTTCCTAACACACCTCCCCCAGCACATGTGGACCCTGTCACAGAAGCTGTCTCCTCCCCTTCACTCACTGACCACTGCTGCCTGACCTTCTCCATCATTCCACAGAAGTAGTAGCGTTCACTAAAGCCACCGACAATTCCCATGCCTGACACGAAACCAAAGCCAGTGGTTCCATTCTCATCCTACCCCACCTCTCAGTGCATTCCCCGTGGACTCTCCCCAGTTTCCGGAAACTCCTCCCTTGCCTTCCCTCCCTGCAGCCACTCCCCAGTGTTTTCTCCTCCCTCCCCATCCACTCCTTCTCAGCCTTTGTGGGCATAGCCCTCTCTGAGCAGCACTAAGCTGCGGGTATATCCTGGAGCTCCACCCTGGGTCCTCCTGCCCTCATCCTCCATCTCGGTTATCATCTCTCTGTGGACAGCTTCCCATCTCCATGTGAGTCCAAACCCAGGCTGTCTTCCAAGTGCCTACTCAACGTCTGCGCTCGGTGTCTCAAAGACATTTCAATCTCAACATTTCTAAAGTGGAACTTGCACTTTTCATGTCCCCCTCTCCACTCTTCCCTCCTCTCTCATGCCCCAATCCCAGTCCTGTCCAGTTCTCTCTCTCTCTGTGAAAGTCACTGCGTGCCTGTTTGCACAGAGGCCTCCGAGTCCACTCTGATACTCCTTGTCCCTTTCCCTCCATTTCAACACATCTCTATGATGATTTTCCTTCCTGATTACTCTGGAAGCTTCCACAGCTCTCCAACACCACCGTCAGCAGCACCAACCCCCTTATATTCTCCCTGGATGCCTGCCTGCACTTCTAACCCTAACTTGTTTTCCTGCGTCTACCCACCTACATACTACTTCACTCTCCACTGTGCATTCACACAGGTCACATTAAAATTCAAATGTCATCCTGTCCCCCTCAGGCTATACTGTCAGTGACTTCCTACACTCATAGGATGAAGAGAAACATCCTTAATGTGAGATCTACCCTCCGCCCACCTTCTGTGCTTTCCAGCACCCCTGCTCTCCCTCCGGGCCCTGCTGCAAAGGATTTTACCTGCCTCTTCTTTCTGCTGTATCTTCTGCCTCAGGCCCTTTGCATAGTTTCCTCCCTCTGCCCAGGATTCTTTCCCCCATCCTCCCCTCACAAACACTACTTCCTCAGAGAATCCTTCCCTAAGACCCAAGAAAAGACAGATCCCTCCTTCATGTGAAATGCTTTCACGACAATGGCTAACACATATACACAGAGCACTACTGTTAGCAGCTCCTCTTAGCATTTCCACTTAGAACTCATTCACTCCTCATGACAACCTTGTGAGATAGAAATTATAGTTATCTCTATTTTACAGATGAAGAGACTGAGGCATAGAGAAGTTGTGTAACTGACCCAAGGCCACAGCGTCAATAAGAGGCAAAGACAGAAGTTGAACCTGGGTAGTGTGACTCCAGGATGGAAGACACTAGCCTTTTCCTTTCTGCACTTGCTCACCGTAACAATGTATTGGTATGACTATTTGTTTAGAATGCGTCTCCCTCATTAGGCTATAAGTTCTGTTGGGGTGGAAACAGTTTCATCCCCAATCGTGGGTGCTCAATAAATATTTGCTAAGTAGCTGAGTGTAGATTAGTCTCCTCCCTCTTCATTTACTGCAGCCCTTCAGTCATGTGGTCCTGTTCCTGTTTCTTCCTGAAGCATTGCTAACCCTAGGAGGTTCAGGTATGTGCTTATCTATGTTCTGGCATTTGATGGAAAATGTTAAGTGGCTATACACACTCAGAGTTTTCCAGAGCAAAGGCTAAGTGATTCATGCTGTCTTCAGAGTCTCAACAGGTCCATGAAGTTATAGAACAGCTCACTCAAATAGTCCCCAGCCTAGCTCATGCTGTCCCTACCGATCTCCTCTCAACAACTACAGAAGCCTCAGTGTTTTTTCTCTGCAAATCCATCTTCCACACTTGGGTCATAGTAACCTTTTAAAAACACAAATGCAGGACACCCTCCTGTATAACACCACCCAGAAACTACCTATCACTTTTGAAGCAAAGTGCAAACTTTGCTGCTGGGTAAGGAGGTGCTGTAGGCGCTGTCTACTCCTTCAGCCTCATAGGTCCTCACATGTTCCCTCTTCCTACCCCACCCTCAAGTCTACAGCCCAGCAGCACAGACTGGGTTCTGTATTTGGGTTTACCAACCTATACCAGCCTATACCTTCTCCTGTCAATTCTCAGGCAGTGCCCTTTGCCTGGGATGCCAGTCCTTTCTCTGCACCTAGAAATTCCTACTCTGTCGCTAAGCTTCAGCTTAGATGTCTCTTTGGGTACCCCCTCATCCCTGCTCCCTCTGGCTCTGCCAGTCCCGAAAATGCACATAAGGTTGAATCATAGTCGCTTAGTTACTGTGTCTCTCTCCCTGTGAGTTTTGAGGGAAGCCGCCATGTCTTCTTACTTGTCTTTTTATCCCCCCTGGCCCCAGGTAGCTCAAAGCACGGGGCTCGGTAATGATTTGTTCAATGAATGACTGATGATGACAAATAGTTTGTCAACATAAGAAACGTCCAAATCTGTAAGAAATTTTATGAGTTTATTTGAGCCAAACTGAGAATTGCCAGGAAGCAAAGTCTCAATGGATTGAGAAAATGCTCCAGAGAATGGCAGTTTTGCTCCTTATTTTATACATCACAATCCAAAGAGGAGGCATAAAGGGGTTAAGTGAAATTCACTGGCAATAGATTAGGGAGGTGGGAGAAAGCAAAGTAGGGGCAATCTCTGGGACTCGGTAAAATGTAAAACAAATAGACGCATACTTCTTTGACATTGGGGGGTATAGGCTAGGTGACGGTTAACAACTGACATGATAATAACAATGAGGGGTTCTGTGGCCAGCTCTGCAGCAGTGATTGTGCCCTGACAGGTCTGGAAAAAAGGAAATTACCCTGACATACCAAGAGTATGTTAGCTCAGATGCAAAAAGACAATAGACAGACTCAGTTAAGGTAAAGATTGGCCCTTGCCAAGGAAGATACCTGCATAAGACATGACTACCAGCCATGACTCACTTTTAGTTAAGGAGTTTTAATTTCAGGCTAGCCTCTGTGGTTACTTTAGGCCTCTGAGTTAGTAGGGCCACCCTGCAGCTCTCCCCTAAGTTTGTCAGGTTTCATATTGGCCCCTTTTTCATGCACAAATTTCTAGTTCATGAGTCGTAAAGGCTGTGATATGAACTGAGTTGGTAACTGGGAGTTCGGGTCTAGAAAGAGATGCAGATTAGGAGGAGGTTGGGAGATGAGTAATACCGGATGGCTGGCAGAGAGCTAACATGGGAGACAAACTCCTTCGAGCGACAAGGCTGAAGGATTTAAGAAGGAGTCATAGTTATCGTGGTGAGCCCGGGGGCGAATTAAGGCCCAAGCCCCCACCCGGCCAATGGGAGGTCTCGTTGCCCTCCGAGCCTCCGCCCCTTTCACCCGCTGCGGCCAGGCCGGCCACTCCAGGAGAAAAGACTACATTTCCCGGCGTGCAGCGGGGCCGGGCTAATGAGGAGCCGGAAGTGGGATGTGCGAGGTCTAAGGGCACGAGGGAAGTGGCGGGCGGGGACTGACGGGGGGGGCGTGCAGGTGAGCCGGCCAGCCGCAGGTCAGAGGCATGGCTGAGGCCAGGAAGCGGCGGGAGTTGCTTCCCCTGATATACCAGCATCTGCTGAAGGCAGGCTATGTGCGCGCGGCGCGGGAAGTGAAGGAGCAGAGCGGCCAGGTAAGCGTGCGCGGGCCATGTGTGAGGGCCGCGTGCAAGATCTGGAGAGCGGCAACCCCCGCCCCTTTCCCCGCTGGGTACCCAGAGCCGGGTCCGGTGGTGCTCGGGCACGCGGTCAGGGGTGCAGAAGGAGCCGCAACCTCTGTCCTTCGCTGTGGCTCCCAGACTCTCTGGGCCTCAGTTTTCCCATCGTTTGGAGTGGGCCGGCCGGGACGTGTGATCTGTGCGCAGGGCTCTGTATAATTCCCGCGTCCTGTACCTCCACCCTCTTCCGGGACGTATGATGTACGCGCAGGGCTCTGTGTAATTCCCGCGTCCAGTACCTCCACCCTCTTCCTAGGAGCGGCGATTTAAAGTTTCCTCTGTGCCGGGCCACGTGGTTCGGCACGGCCCTCTAGGGTGAGAAGGTAGCTGCACGTTTCAGGGGTGGATTGCCATCAGCCCCGGGGGTGGGGGCCCCGTGAAGGAGGGAGCCAGAAGAAGGAGCCTGTGGCCCCATAACTGAGCTGGAGCTCGGGCCCTTAAGCCTTTGGTAGCCTTTTTGTACGGAGTTAAACATCTTTGGCATTCGAACTCCTGGTGTAGTCATTTCTTCATTCATCCTATCACAGCTGTTAATCTCACTCTCAGGGTGCTGGTGATAAATGATGAGCACTACGTGAAGTGCTAAGAATGAGAGGCATAGAGTAGTACCAAGTCAAGGATGGCGGATTGCACTGGTCAGGGGTGTCTAGGATTGTTTTCCGGAGAAAGTGGAAGTTGATGTGAGAGCTAAGAGAAGGGAGGTGGATGCAAATGCCATGTGGTGGGAGGGAACATGTTGCTGAATCTTGGCCTTGGGAAGGTCCGGAGTGGCTGAAATGTGGAGTTCATGGGTGATAGAGGTCCTTTGGCAGGGGAGGGTGCTAACTGGAGGCCTAATGTAGGCAGTTTGGTCTTATTCGGAAGAGCAGTGCTAAGCCCCTGGAGGGTTTGAAGCTGGTAAAATTAATTAATGTCCCTTTGGCTACAGTGGAAGCTCTGGTCCTGATGCTTGTAGCTCTCAGGACCTTCTGGAGAGACTAAAGGATGATGGGCCCTAAGACATTATCTATGCTTTTTTCAACCCTCTCTAGACCTCAGTTGCCTTTTTTACTCCATTTATAGCACTTAACAGTTAAGGAGGGCAAAAGACAGTACCTATCTTCATGCAATACTTTACTAGGATACTAGTAAAAGTATCCTGTTTGTGAAGCATACATTCTAGCAGGAACAGACGGGTGACAAATATTTAAAAAGTTGGTGAGATAGTGTGCCAGGTGATGGTTGGTGCTGGCTATAAAAATTAGACAGGCAAGGGAGATAGGACTGTCCAGTTACAAATAGGGTGGTCAGGAATTCCCCCTGAGAAGGTGACATTTGGGCAGAGAAGGAAGGAGGAAGGGAGGGGCTGAAGTGTGAAGTTAGCAGTAGAGAGCATTATAGACAAAAAAGAGCAAATCTTGATAGGGGCGGCGTGACCCAACACATTTGGGGGACAGTGGACTAGAGTGAAACCGACGCTTGAAGTCGCAGTGTTACTGATTCACTGTGCAGGGCACGGACTAGATTACCCCATTCAGGCCTGATAGCAACCTGCTAGGTGGGTTCTCCTATTCTCCCCATGTCATAGAGAAGGAACCTGCAGTTTGAAGAAGCGGAGAGATTGGCCCAGCTATTTTACAGAGGAGTTCTGCATGACTCCAGGTGTGCCCTCTTGGCCCCTCTGCCCAGGTTCTTGATATCATCTGCCTTCACCACATGTTGCTCCATTCAACCTCCTTGGGGCAGTTGACGTCCCAGGCTCTTGGTATTTGCAGAGACAGTGGGCCCTCTGGCCTTGGCTTCAAAGGCCTGGATTTCACCTGGTTCCCTCTGCGTCTACCACGGGACTGGCATGGCACTCTTTGGTTCCATTACTTTCCCAGTGGATAAATGGGCTGTGATTATGCCACCTGGATGCCTTGGGTGTCTGGGCTGTGGTTCATACTGTCCTGGGGAGATTGATCAGCCTCACCTTTAAGAGTCTTTTAAAAGGTTACTTGTGGGAAAAGCCCTGTCTCAGGGCCTCTAAGCATAGAAAGTGCCGGGGAGGCTGGGGGCTGGATAAATGCTAGCCTGGAAACTTTCAACTCCAGTCTCTCAAAGGCACCTCTCACCAGCATGTGGTCTTAAAAGGTTTGAACTGGAAATATTTGCCTTGCGTGTCCCCCGAAGGTTTGGATGGCACTGGCAGTGCCAAGCAGACATATTTCTCAAAACAAAAGGACCACCCTTCTCAACTGCCTGTCTGTGCAAGTCATGAGATTGTAGAAAATTGGGCCCAAGGAGGACCCTTACTGTGCTGGGGGGTTAATTGCTGCTCTTTCTTTACTTCTCTGCAGAAAAGTTTCCCGACTCAGCCTGTCACCCTTCTGGACATCTATACGCACTGGCAACAGTAAGTCTGACGGTGCTGAAGGTGTGAAGTAGGGACACCCCAAGCTATCAAGTTGGAATAAGCTAGGGTACTAATCTAGTCTAAGATCTGTCCCCACAGCCCACTGTAGACACCGTTATCACCCCCAGGAAGCCAGGTCACATGTATGGGTGTCAGGTAAGGGGATAGGACACTGAGAGCTTTGATCAATATTGAATAACAGTAAGGACAGAAGCTTCTCAGCAATTTGTTATTCATTCAGTCAACAAACATTTCTTGAACACTTACTGAATACCAAGCCCTGTTCTCAGTGTGGAGATGTCATGAGACAGACATGCCTGCCTCCTTCCTGGAGTTGACATGAGAGTCGGGGTGGTAGGCATGCATCAAAGAATAAAACAAATGAATGGTAAATTACAGTGGTAGTAAGGATTATGAAAAAGAGGTAAGTAATACCAAAACCGCATAAACCTCATTTGGGTTTCTAGGGGAAGCTTCCCTGTGGCGACCTTTGATTAGAGAGCCCCAGGGGCTGGGGGGGGTGAACTAGGTAATAGGTATGGAGAAGCAGGTGGAGCATTCCTAGCAGAGGGAACTGCTGATGCTGAGACCTGTAGCCACGGACCCAGTGCAGACGAAACTGGGCAGTCTGCAGGGCCGAGGAGCTGTGTCTTTACCCCGACAGCAGGGGAGCCGAGGAAGGGAGGCAGAACGGTGAGATGGCTCTGCAGCCTGGCGAGACTGGCGGGCATCGTCATCCAGGCAAGAGCTGGGGGGCTTGAGACAGGAATGATAGGTGGTAGGACATGGATTCCAGGAATATCCAGGGATGAAACCAGGATCTGTGGATGGGTTGGAGGGGCAGTCTAGTCGAATCGCAGGTGCCTGGCTTGTGCGTGGAGCTGGAAGGGAGCCTGACTTGGAGGGGGAAATTTCAAGGACATGTTGAGTGTGAAATGTGTAAAATTTAACTACATTTCAAGGATGAGGAAATAATGCAAGGGTGCATCAACAGAGGAATGGTTTGAGAATGAAAGAGGGGATAATTGTATTCTCCCCATGCTCTGGCCTGACTGCAGCCAACCAGGTGAGCAAAGGACCTGTAGTCATGTCCCATAGAGAATACCGAATTGTCCAGGATGGAAAAGAGAAGGCACAGGGCCAGGCGAGGGGCCGCTCTCTGCACATCTCTGAAGATAAAGGGAGTGGCATGTTCTCTGGGACCTTGGGAGACTGAAATGGGATCTGTGTGTACCTGCTTTAGGAAGAGGTTTCAGTTTCTGAACACAAGTGTTTGGTCGTCGAAGCTACCCCAAAATTAGGTAGGCTACAGTGGGAATGGTGAGCTCCCTGTTATCAGAGGGATGTAAGCAAAGGCAGGAATGGTAGAGGAGGGATCCCAGCTTCCATTGGTGAGCTAAGGTCCTTAAAAGCCCACTGAGCCCTCAGTTCTCGGCTCTTCTCTGCTGCTAAAACAAGCACAGGACACACCCCACACTTCCTCTCCCTCACCCTCTCCGACTTGCCCAGGTGTCATGGGTGTTATTCATAGCACTTCCTTCCCCAGAGAGCTGCTTCAGTGAGCTGCACCACAAGCCCTTCCCTGCCCCTGGCCTCTGTGGATAGGGGCTACTGAGAGAGGCAGGAACCTCCTACCTGCCGGAGGAAGCCTGGCCTAGTGCTTCCTGACAAATTCAAACCCAGCAACGATCTGTAGGACCATGGGCAAACGGTTTCCCTCAGTCTGTATCTCTGTCTGTGAAGTGATAGATGGTAAATAAAGTGCTAATCCTGGCTGTTACCACCCCCCACCCACCCCCCCCAGTTTGTATAGCACCTACTATGAACCAGGACTGTTCTTGATACAACTGGAAACAAACCGGAGAACAACTTCAATGATACTTGTCATAAACAAAACCTGCTTTTAGCAGGAGAGTCTCAGCAAGTGACCTTCCTGGGAACCAGGGACCTGAGAGCATGCCCCACACTGTGGCAGAGCAATATCTATCGTGCTGGAGAGACATAGTCACAGACAGCGACTCCTTGGGGTGCAAAGAGATGATACTTGAAAGTTCCAGGGACTCGGCCATCTGAATGTGTATCCTACCAATGCCCTGGGCAAGTCACTCAGTCACTCGTTCATTTTGAGGCATGTGCTGGGCATGAAGGATACTTCAGTGAGCTAGAAAAGGTTCCTGCCAGCCCTCCCTCTTCCTGGTCCTCACTGTGTAGCGGGGGCATCAGGCAGGAAGTAAGTGCAATAACAGGAGGGAAGAAAATGAAGCAGGATGTCAGGGCAGAGAATGCCTTGCGGGGGATTGGGGAAGGCCTCTCTGAGGAGGCTGTGCTGGACGGAGCCTGAAGGACAGGGTGGACCTGGGCAGAGTCTTCTAGGAAGAGGGCGCTGCAGGTGCCGAAAGTTCTGGAGGCGGGACTAACCTGGATGGCTCTGAAGTGCCTGCAGGTGCCGGCACCTGTCACTCAACACCTGTTAGCTACTGTTGTTATGTTATTGACCATTCCTGATGATCTCGAAGACTACTAGACGATTGTAAAAACACTATGAAATGAGTGAAAATGCAGAATTTTATCTACACTACGTCTTCATTGCTCTTTCAACTCTATGCTCTTTCCTTTGGAGTGGTGGAAGGATGTGGGAAAGTCTTTATGTTTTCAACTCTCCTGGGGTTGCCCATGTCTCCGGTTGGTATAGCCAGTCACCCCTGTCCTGCAGAACCTCGGAGATTGGCCGGAAGCGGAAGGCAGAGGAAGATGCAGCACTGCAGGCAAAGAAGGCCCGCGTGTCAGACCCCATTAGCAGCTCTGAGAGCTCAGACAGCTCGGAAGAGGAGGCGGAGGCAGCAGCTGAAACCGCCAAAGCTGGTAAGAACCCTTGCAGGCCGGGCGCCTTGGTGGGTCGGGGCATCTTTGGTGCTTATGGGGGCTTAGCCCAGGGCCCGGTACCTTTTGGGGATAGACTGTTGAGTATTGGAGTGTTCCAGCAGGGTCTCACCTCCAGCTGCTCCTTCAGTGAGCCCTAGGAAGACCAGGACCTTTTAGGGGGAAGATGGGAAGGGCCTACCTGTCTGTTTCAGGATTGATTTGAACCCTTCCTCTGTGCCAAACACTGTGTCCCTGGTGCCTTCTTGGTAACAGATGGCAGGACTATGAGCCAGTCCTTTTCCTCTGGGGGCCCCCAATGGCTCATCACCAGGGAGTTGGGACTCCATCGAGGATGCAGACATGTAGCTTTCACTTTGCCTCTCTCTCTCTCTCGCTCCTGGTGGATGTGGCCAAGGTACCACAGAGCTCTTTCCCACGAGCCTGGGCGCAGCCTCAGATCTGTATCCCGCACCAGGCAGCCACGCCAATTCTTAGGGGAGCTGAAACCTGTTTGCTGTTTTTAGATGAGAAAACTCCCCTGGCTCATCCAGCACGTGTTTGTGTCTTGCAGCCCCAGTCGTGGGAGCAGTGTTGCCATCAAGCATGAAAGAGAAAGCCAAGGTGAGTGAGACCACATTCCCAGCTGTTACCCGTATGAGTTGAGGAGCCCTGTGGGGGACAGTCTCCTTTGTCACAGAAGGATAGGGTGGTGGGTAATTGCCCAGCCTGGATTCAGATTTCAGCCTAAGGTACCAGCTGTGATCTTGGTGAGTCCCTTCACCACTCTGGGCCTCAGTTTCCTTTTCTATAAAAATATAAAAATAATTAGGAAATAATGATAACCACAACAAACTTTAGCTTACAACTTAGCAAATAACTGTGTTCCTAGAACAGTAACCTCGTTCTCTCTACACTTCTTTGAGGGGAGGCACCATTTTTAGCCCCTATTTATTTATTTATTTATTTATTTATAAAGATTCTATTTATTGCCCTTGCCAGTGTGGCTCGGTTGGTTGGAGCATCATCCTGTAACTGAAAGGTTACAAGTTCAGTTCCCTGTCAGGGCACATACCTGGGTTGTGGGTTCAATTCCCAGTGCAGGTACAGGTATGTGTAACCACCCACCCACCCCCATCCTGATGTGTATGATCCCTGGTCTGGGTGTGTACAGGAGGCAACCAATTGATATGTCTCTCTCACATCAATCTTTCTCTCTCCCTTCCTCTCTCTCTTCCTCTGTTTCTAAAAGCAATTAAAAAAAATTGTCCTTGGGTGAAGATTAAAAAAAAAGATTTTATTTATTTTAGAGAGGGGAAGAGAGGGAGAAACAGAGAGAAACATCGATGTGAGAGAGAAACTTCAACCGGTTGCCTCTCTCATGCCCCAAGCCGGGGACCTGGCCTGCAACCCAGGCATGTGCCCTGACCTGGAATTGAACCAGTGACGTTTTGGTTTATGGGGCGATGCCCAACCCTCTGAGCCACACCAGTCAGGGCTTTTTTTAAGCCCTACTTTACAGGTGAAGAAACAGAGACCTAGGGGAGGTGATTTGTCCAAACTGAGACAGCTAGGAAGTGGTAGAGCTGGGTTCAGACATGGTCTTTGTTTTTAGTTCACCGGGCCATAGCCAAGTTTGTCTGTACCTGTCATTTGTTCTCTGTAGGCAAAGACCAAGACAGTGAACTCCACTCCACACCCTGCCTCTGGGAAGGCAGTGGCCCACATCCTCTCTGGAAAGTCACCCAAAAAGTCCACAGGGCCCTCGGCAAATACCACCTTGGTCTCGGAAATCAAGTCATCGGGCAGCGTCCCAGCCCTCAGAACCATTGCCAAGCCTGGTGAGGCACCCAGAGTATGGGCTGGGGTGCAGACAGGCCTGGGTACTCC
>PVJD01003769.1:11182-154519 GCA_004026545.1 Mormoops blainvillei
CCCCCCACCCCCTACCCCCCACCTTGGAGGCTTAGAGACTAAACTCAGAGGCCTGGGTTTGCCTCTGTTTCTCATGAGAAAGGGCTTTGCCCTGCCTGCCTCGGTGTGATAGTGGAAGATTTTTCTAAGCTGGTGTACACGTTAGGACCTATTACACCCTTACCAGGGCCCCAGAGGTATGCAGAAATGTAGGGACATGAGTGGAATGCACCTCAGCTGTAGGGCTTCAAGAGACGGTGGAGCTGAAACAATGCTGGAGCACTCAGCACTTGGCTCTGATGAGCTGGTGTGGTGGGTCTGGGAAGGGTGGCCCTCAGTGCCCTCCTGTTCATCCCTTAGGAATGGCATCATCGGGCCAGGCCGACAGCTCCAGCGAGGACACCTCCAGCTCTAGCGATGAGACGGACGTGGAGGTAATTGCAGCCCCTCCTCAGGAGCTACCCTCTGCAGATGGCTGACCCTCCCAGGAGCTGGGCTTCACAGGCCCCTGGGACCAGATCAGTTCAGCAAGTGTTTCAGGGAGACCGGGAGCTAGAAAGGCTGAGGCCTGGAGGAAGCAGGGGAGGGAAGGGAAGCCAGGTGCTGCCCAGTGCTCTCTGGGCCCGAGAAGGGTCTAGGATCGTGGGAAAGAGACAACGTCCTGCCTGTGAGACAGAGGAAGACTTCCTGGGAGAGGTGGTACTGGAACTGGGCCTTGGCACGTGGGGGCGTCACCAAGGGTGGGATGTACAGGAAGGGGCGTTCGAGCAGGAAGAGCTGCACAAGCAAAAGCCCAGGGACAGGAAGGTGGCCACCCTGTGGTGCGGTCAGGGTGAGTGGGGCGAGGCTGCTAAGGGGGCTCTGAGCCCACTAGCAAGTGCCAGGCCTAGGCACCTGGCTGGAGATGGACAGGTCTTAGTCTGTGGCCTTGTCTCTTCTCTGAACTGTGACCGGGGAGTCATTTCTTACTGTGCGTCTGCCAAGTGCCAGGCCTCGGGTGCGGTGGTGGGCAAGATGGGCAGGGTTCCTGCTGCCTGAGGAAGTGGAGGGTCCCTCAGAAATTTCACTGCAATGGTGATGGGTACTGTGAAGGGAAAAGGTAGAGAGCCATGAGGGGAGGTAGTAAGAACGTGATGTAGAGAGGGGACAGCATGGGCAGCGACAGAGACCGAGAGCTTGGTGCTTTTCAAGAACGCTGATGTATAGTGTTGTGAGTGAGGGGGAAAGCGTAAGTTAGGTTGGCTGTCGGGCTAGATTCACTGCCTGACTGTGAGGACCACCGGGAGGAGTTGGGGTTTATTCTTGGGGCTGTGAGAAGCCATCACAAGGTTTCAGGCACAGAGGTAAGATGACCTGATTTATGTTTCAAAAAGTTCACTGCTGTGTCCTGGCTTGGAGGACAGAATGAAAGGAGTGCAACCGTAGAGGGGCTGCTGAAGAAGTGCTGGCGGCAGACACTGACACCCGGGGGCCCGGTGGAAAGGTGTTAGGAGGGGGAACCAGCAGGATTCAGGGGTGCATGGATCTGGTGCCCAGAGTACTTCCCACCTCTCCTCCGACCTCACCTAGTAACCTGTCAAGGTGGGGACCTCGCCCCCATCTACTACAGCCCTGGCTGCAGGCGCTTCCCACTTGTCATCCCCCTCTTTGGGCCTTAGGTACAGTGAGCCATAAGGATGCCCTGGGAAGCCAGCAGTTAAACATGTGGCCTTCATGGGCCAGGGGCCGGTGCGGGGGCCCCGGCAACAGTTAGGAAGAGTTCAGGATGGAAGAGATGGCTGCCCCAGAATCCCTGGGTCAAGTGAGGGCTCACAGATGGCAGAGATGGAGGTAGGACACTGCCTGCCTTGCAAATGTCACCTTTTAGAAGTCTAAGAAAGCCCAGAGAGGGAAGGAATGTGTCTGGGGTACCTCAGCAAGCCTGTGGCAATCTTGGTGTTTCCATGCTGGTCTCCGGCTCTGGTGATGGCTGTCATGATCCCAGGCTGTGGTTGAAGAGGCAGATGAGGGTAGGTTTTCCCGATGGAGAGAGGTGGCCGCCTTTGTTGGACCCAGGTGCCAGGTGGTAGAGCAGCACAGTGCTCAGAAGTTCTGTCCCCAGACTGCACAGACATGGGTTCCATTTGCTGTTCTGCCCCTTCACGTTGATATTGAGTAAATTGACCTCTCGGAACCACTTGTCCTTTTCTGGAAAATGAGTGTAACAACAGTGTCTGTCTTGGGGAGTTGTTTGGGAGGGCTTTATAAACCGTGAAGCATCGTATACCCTCCTGGGGTAAGGACTGTATTTCTTGCCTGATTCTATCCTCTTGTTCCAGGTGAAACCTTCAGTTAAACCACCACAGGTCAAAGCCTTGCCAACCCCTGCCAGGGCGTCTCCAGGAAAAAAGGCGGCCCCTGCCCTTGGAAAGGCAGGGAATGTGACACCGCAAGTCAGAGGGGGTGCCCCAACCCCAGCCAGCAGGGCCGAGAAGCCCAAAGAGGACTTGGAGAGCAGCGAGGAGGACTCTGAGAGTGAGGAGGAGGCCCCTGCAGGGACACCCAGCCAGGTGAGGCCCGGGACAGGGCTGCCCCTTGGGGTCTCCTGGTCCCAGCAGCCTGGGGCTCACCCACGGCCCCCAGCTATGTAATGAGCGCCTCCTCTGTTGGAGAAGACTCCCCTTGCAGTCTGGGGAGGAGGAGGCGGGTGTGTGAAACTTGAAGGGCACTGGCAACTGGGCTTGCTTCAGCCACCTGTGGAAACTGCCCTTTTTACCTAAGGAGCAGCCTAGGATGGCTGCTTTCCAGAGGGTGGTCCTGTACCCCACCCTGTCAGTAGCTCCCCTTTACCTCAGTTTCCCTGTCTAATAATGGGCTGCTATCCTCATCCCAGCTAGTCTGCTGTGAAGGGACTTGAGAAGTTTTCATTGCTCGGTCGTCCGGCTTCTTAGGCCAAATCATGGCTGGATAGCTAAGAGAAATTTGGTTGCCTCCCATGTCCCAGGTGGGTGGTCAGGGGCACAGGCCCTGAGGCCCTGGGTACATCACAAGGGAAACCCAGAGGGGCTGCGGAGCTGTTGGATTCGGAGAGGAGAGTGGGAGGGTTGGTGGTAAAAGGCTTGGCAGCCCTGAGCCCGCCCAGAGGCAGAGCCCCCCCCCTCGCTGCGACACCCTGCACAGGATGGTAAGCGGGAGACAAGCGATAAGTAAGATTGACTGCTGACTACGCTAGATGATAATCAATATTAAGGCAGAAGGTGAGGCCGGGAGGGATGTAGGAATGGCCATTTGAACTGGAGTGCTCAGGGGAGGCCGCCCAGGCGGGGTCCTGTGGAAAGGCTTGGAAACCTGAAGGAGAAGAGGGAGGGGACCATGTGCCGTGCGAGGAGTCACTCCAGGAGGGGAGCAGAGCACGTGCTAAGGCCCTGAAATGGGAGTAGGAGTGAGAGCCGACAGACTGGAGTGTGCGGACCTTGTTTCCAGGGCGCCACTGCTCGTCAGCTCAGGTCAGTTTTGCTATGTCCATGGCTACGCCATGTTGCCTGGCAACCATTTTTCAGAAGGAATCCAAATGTGAACATTTACCTATAGTCTACTTTCTCCATATTGCTTCCAAAATTTGACAAAGACGCAAGCTGAACACGACCTGTCTGGAGTAGCCCATGCTCTCTGCTCAGGAAGGTTTTTAGAAGGGAAGTGCTCAGAGCCACTGATTTTCTGGGGCGATCAGCTCAGGGCCGAGCAGCTGTGACCTTTCTAAGGCAGGATTTGTAGCCGTCCTGCCAAAATCCTGACACCACGACCAGAGCCTCAGACCAGCAAGGAGTCCATCAGTGGGTCAGTGAGGTGGAAGCCCGGGCTCTGGGGTCCTTGCCCCATGAGGCCAGGACAGGCTTACCCGGGGTCCGCCTGCTGTCCGTGTGTAGAAAGCTCAGGGAGGGCCTCACTCTGTCCGCTCTTCACTTCTGGACTGCCTCTCTGCTCGCCACGTCCAGGCCCAGCCTAGTCAGATAGCCCTGGGGCCAGCAGCCCCGAAGGTGGAGTGCCTGTGCCCGCAGGGCTTTCTCGCTGACAGGGCCACCCAGCGGGGACAGGCTCTGACACCCTGCATGCAGGGCTACTGTGGGGCGGTGCAGGAGCATCAGAGACAACCACCATAAGGAATCGGTGTGTGTTCGGGCCCAGAGGATGAGGCCATGCTGGCCAGGCAGAGTGGGCAGGGTCGTGAAGGCATTCGGGACTAAAGGGTGTGGAGCTGATAAGCCAGGTCAGAGCATCAGCCAGGGTGGGGAGTGAGGAGAGGCAGCAGGTCCCGAGAGCCCCACGAAGGCCTCGGCCTTGTCCTAAAGGTGCCCCCGAGAAGGAGAACTAATTGCCCTTTCTCTTTTACTAGGCGAAGGCCTCAGAGAAAATTGCCCAGGTCAGAACTGCCTTAGTTCCTGCCAAGGCGGCCCTTGGGAAAGGGGCCACCCCAGCACCTCCTGGGGAGGCAGGACCTGCAGCTGCCCAGGCCAAGGCAGGAAGGCCAGAGGAGGACTCGGAGAGCAGCAGTGAAGAGTCAGACAGCGACGGGGAGGCATCAGCTGCCAAGACTCCACTTCAGGTGAGGCCCAGGGAAGCAGCCCGCAGCCTGTGCCCACCCCCTGAAGGCCTTCTGAGGACTGGGTCTCCCACTCCACCGGAGCCCCAGGCCTGCTCTGGGCCCTGCCCCAGCCTGTCTCACGGTATGATGTGTGGGCTGGCATTGGCCCTGCAAGGTTTCCTGTCTCTCCTCATCTCCACCCTCTGGGCTGCCTCCCCTGAGTCTGCTTGTCTAACTCCAGGCGCTCCAGGCGAAGCCCTTGGGGAAAACTCCCCAGGTCAAAGCTGCCTCGGCGCCTGCCAAGGAGTCCCCCAGGAAGGCGGCTGTCACAGCACCCCCTGGGAAGGCAGGGAGGCCGGAGGAGGACTCGGAGAGCAGCAGCGAGGAGTCGGACAGCGACACGGAGGCGCCAGCAGCAGTGCCTGCAGCCTCCAACGTGGCTCAGGTGAGGCTGGAGGACACTCTGTGACTGGTATCCTGCCTGCAGAGCCACCCATGGGCTTGTCCTCCCCCCTGCACCTGGAGCCCTGGTCCCCCATTAGTCTGCCTCAGCTTCTGTCTTAGCTCACACACATTCCCTCTGTGGACCCCCTGCCCTAATCCTGTCCTCTGTCACCCCCAGGCAAAGCCCTCGGGGAAAAATGCCCCGGGCAGAGCCACCTCAGCCATGGGGCCCTCCGGGAAAAGCACTGCCCCAGCACCCCCTAGGAAGACAGGGCCTGCAGCCACCTCGGCCCAGGTCTGGAAACAGGAGCGGGACTCAGAGAGCAGCAGTGAGGAGGAGTCGGAGAGCGACGGGGAGGAGCCGGCAGCCGCGGCCTCAGCCCAGGTGAGGCCTCTGCTTGTAAGGCTCTTCGCTCCGTCCCCAGTGCCGGAGCCCCCTCCCTCTCTACGCACTGTGACGGTTTGCCCTCTCAGTTTCTTGTGTCTCTGAACACAGACATGCTTTGGGCTCCCTCCCCTGATCCCATATGTCTCGTTCCAGACAAAGTCCTCCGGGAAAGTTCTCCAGGTCAAACCTGCCTTAGGTCCTGCCAAGGGGCTCCCTCAGAATGCAGGGCCTGAAGCCACCCAGGTCAAGGTCAAAAGGTCCAAAGAAGACTTGAAGAGCATCAAGGAAGAATCAGACAGTGAGGAGGAGGCAGCCACAGCCATGACTTCAGCCCAGGTGAGACTGCCACCTAGCCGGACCCTGAGTGGCACCTACTGGTCAGCTCCACAGGGAGCTACGGGGAAGGACGGCAGTAAGCTTCACCCCAGGACAGGTGGAGGCTCGGAATCCAGGATCCTTCTCTAGCTTCTAACTTCTCTGTCCCCATAGGCAAAACCAGCTTTGAAAACTCACACCAGTGCCTCCCCAAGGAAGGGAACTGCTGTTACCTCTGCAACTGCCAAGGCCCCCCCAGTGCATGTGGGCACACCAGCCCCATGGAAAGCAGGAACAGCGACTTCACCAGCTGGCACATCATCCCCAGCTGTGGCCAGGGGCACCCAGAGGCCAGAGGAGGACTCTTCAAGCAGTGAGGAGTCAGAGAGTGAGGAAGAGACAGCTCTTGTCATGGCTGGGGGACAGGTGAGGCCAAGTGTGCTTGGCTGATTCAGGGCCAGCCCCGTCGTGGTCCTTTGGGCTCTTGTGTCATGGATCTCTTCCATGCGATTCTAGGCTGAGTCTGTCAGGGAAAGCCTCCCACCGAAAGCTGCCTCAGCACCCACCAAAGGGCCCTCAGGGAAAGAGACCACCCCGGCACTCCCTGGGAAAGCAGGGCCTGCTGTGGCCCGGGTCAATGCTGGGACACACGCAGACTCGGAGAGCAGCGAGGAAGAATCAGACAGTGAGGAGGCTGACTCGGCTGCGGCACAGGTGAGACCTAGGAGAAGCCAGCCCATCCCACACACACACCAGCGCCTGGGACACAGCGGAGGATGGGCTGGTCTGGGCTCTGCTGTTGTCCCCAGGTGTGCAGAAGTCTCAGGGGCAGCCTCAGCTCAGCCCCATTCCCTGCTTTTTACACTGTCTCCTGCATGGCCTTTGATTTCCCACTGAGGTGTTCCTTGTGCCTTCCATAGGCTCTGTCGAGTACCCCGTCTGCCAGGTGCTCTTCTGCTGGGACACCTATGGCCCCTACCCTCAGAGCTCCCAGCCTAGAAGTGGGGCGTGGGCATGTACACAGATTATTTCAGCACGGTGTGATAGGGCTCAGACAGAGGGTACCTACCTAGGCCCGCAGAACCTGGCAAGGGATAGCATCTAGGGGTTTTTCGGGGGGTAAGGCCTCTTAGAGGAAGTGGCATCTAAACTGTGGGCAGAGTTGGCCCCGTGACATGCAGTGTTCCGAGAAACCCCAGCCTGTGTAAGGGCCAGGGCTGGAAGAGCGCCTGGCGAGTTGCCCCAAGCAGAGGTGTTTTGGTGGGATGGGTGGGGGTGGGGGAGACTGTGTGGCGGCAGCAAACGGTGAGGGGTTAGGTGCCTGGGTTCAAGGTCCTGAAAAGTGATGTAATCCATCAGGACCTCTGTGCTTCTGTTTCCTCTTCTGTAAATTGAACATCAGCCCTCACAGGGTTGAGAATTTAGCGAGATCTCTCCTGCCAGAGCCAGCTCTCAACCCCCTGATGGCAGCCAGGCTGCTGCCCACCAGAATCAGGGCATCTCCCAGCCTGGGAGAACTGGGCAGAGTGAAGGCGGCGCCCTCCCTGCACTCACCCACCCACCGTTCATTATTTTAATTGTCGCTTTTGTTTTTTCTTTCAATAACCGCTCAGAAGTGAGTCATTTCTTTTTTCCCTGTACCTGAGCACGTTTCTAGGGATTTTTTCAGTTCCCCTTTACTATTACCTTGTGGGACCCAAGGCCCTGTGTTCCCTCTGCTGAGATTTCAAAGTGTGCGTGGGCCTTTCCAGAGTCTCAGCCCAACAGACCCCACCCCCTTTCTTCAAGCTGCGGCCACATTCCAGAGCAAGGTTCAGTGTGGCAATCATTTAAATATTTGTCTTCCCATCTGAGCCTCCCGCCTCTACCATGAGATAGGTGTTCACTTGCATTGATTTCTGGAGACAGAAATTGGAGTTTAAAGGGGTTGTTTGGTAACGTGCTCCAGCCCAGCCACCCAGCGAGGGTCGGAGCTGGACTTCTGCCCCACAGTGCCTGTCTCAGAAACCTTTTGCCTTTCTCACTTTCTGCCACATTATTTTTTTAAGATTTTATTATTTATTTTTAGAGAGAGGGAAAGGGAGGGAGAAAGAGGGAGAGAAACATCAGTGTGTGGTTGCCTCTCCTGCACCCCCTACTGGGGACATGGCCTGCAACTCAGGCATGTGCCCCAACTGGGGACTTGAACTGGGGACTGCTTGGTTCGCAGGCTGACACTCAATCCCCTGAGCTATACCAGCCAGGGCTCTTCTGCCACACCTTGGCTAAAACCTTTCCAGCCACAGAAATGATTGTGAGAGATAAATACAATTGGTTGCCTCTCATACATGCCCTGACCAAGGACTGAACCTACAATCTAGGCATGTGCCCTGATGGAATCAAACTCACGACCTTTCTGTTTACAGGATGACACTCCAATCCACTGAGCCACACTGGCCAGGTTTACTTTGGTTTTGATTTGTTTGTTTTCAAACTTCTTAAGGTGGAATTTAAATTTTTGATTTTAGCTCTTTCTGATGTAAGTCTATAAAGCTATAAATTTCCCTCTTAAGGACTATGTTGGCTTCATCCCATGGATTTTAAAATGATTTAGTGTTTATTTTTATTCTTATTTTTTGAAGTGTGGACTTAGAAGTAAGTTAATTTCAAAATATCTGGGATTGTGCAGATCTCTTTCTGTCGTTGATTTCCATTTTAATCCTGTTGTAGCTGAAGAACATATCTTGTGTGATTTCAGTCCTTTTAAATTCATTAAGACCTGTGAGGTGAGGTTAGTCTTCGTTCTGTCTCCGTAGAAGGCGTCACTCCCCTGCGGACGACTTGAGAGCTATATTGATGAGCACCTTGGCCTTGTGTCATACAGTCTGTACTTTAGGGGATTGTCTTTAAGTTCTGACTCTTTGTTTCATTTGTTCCCATGTGGGTGAGGGCACCTGGGGTGTGGAGGACTTCTGTCCCCGATCACATGACATCTCTGATGGAGGCAGGGCCGTCGTGGTACTGCCAGATTGCTCACTCTGTGTGACATTAGCAGGGCTTCCTCATTCCTGTCAGGGTTTGTGCTCTTTATTGCTTTCATCTCAGGGTCTGTATTTGCTGGGGACCCTGCAGGCATTTGGGGCATTCCCTAGACTCAATGAACATTAGGTTTAAGCTGAAGAAAAACTCAAACAAAATGGTTTTGTATCTTGTTCTGCCCTCCTCAGTACCTGGCTCCCACCTCATAGACTAAGTTGGCTGCTTAAGCTCCAGCAACTACCTCAGCATCCCACCAACCAGAAGGAAGAAGACACATGTTTCCTACATTTATAAGAAAGTCAGATGTGTGCTCAACTTATATTCCGTTAGCTGGAACTTAATCACATGGCCACCTAGCCGAAGGGAGCCTAGAAAACCTTTGCTCTGGGTAGTCTTGTGATGAACACTAAGAAAAGAGCTCATGATAATGAGTTTCGGTGCTTATTACATACCAGGAGCTGTTACATACTGCAAATCTCTGACTTAATCCTCATGACAACCCTGTGGGTGGGCCTTATTTTTACCCCTGTTTTACGGAGGAGGAAACCGAGACCCAGTGACGTCAAAGGTTTGCCCAGGTTCACACAGCTATCAAATGGAAGCGCTAGAACCCAAACTCAGACACCTGGCTCCAGAATCAGAGTCCTTGGCTGGCCGTTCGGCTGTACCGCACCTTTTCCCTTCCGTAATTCCCTTTTCCTTCCAGGTAAAGGCCTCAGTGAAATCCCTTCAGACCAAAGCCAGCCCAGCTTCCGCCAGGGTGGCTTCAGCCAAAGGGGCAGCTTCAGTTCCCAGGAAAGTGGCCGCTACAGTCGCTCAAGCCAAACAGGGGTCCCCGGCCAAGGCAAGTAGGAGCAGAAGCCACAGGAGGTGCTGAGAGTGGGGCGGAGAGAAGGGCCAGGCCGCGGCCCCAGCCCCGACAAGGGCCCTGCACAGGCAGGAGTGACCTCACCACCATCACACCGTGGGTGGGGCTTAACCTGAATAGACCCCTGCTGTCCACTTGTTTCCCCAACACTGTTACTCCTCCAAATGCAGGTAAAGCCGCCAGCCAAAATCCCCCAAATCAGTGCTGTCTCAGCGAGGGCCCAGGCACCCGCGCCTGCTGTGGGGAAGGCAGCGGCTACAGCAGCCCAGGCTCCGGGGCCAGTGGAAGGTGACTCAGAGAGCAGCGACGACGAAACGGACAGCGAGGGGGCAGCACCCACCCAGGTGAGTTCCGAGGAGGGCAGAGCGCAGCCCTGAGCCTCCCCTCTGTCAGGAGTCCCCCACAGCACAACCGCACGAGCTCCACCCATCTCCTGTGTCCCTCTGCATTCCCTGTCCTGATTCTGTTCCTGCCACCCCAGGCAAAGCCCTCAGGGAAGACCACCCAGGTCAGGACTGCCTCAGCCCCCACCAAGCCGTCCCCCAGGAAAGGGACTGACCCGATACCCCCTGAGAAGACAGGACCCACAGCTGCGCAGGCTAGGAAGAGGGAGAAGGACTCGGAGAGCAGCAGCAGCAGCAGCGAGGAGGAGTCGGACAGCGACAGGGAGGCACCGGCACCTGTGACCCGAGTTCAGGTGAGACCTGATGGGGAAGCGGCCGCAGTGCCGAGCCACCCTCACCTCGGTCAGAACTTGGGCTCAGGGCCAGGGCGGGAAGGAAGACCAGAGTAAGGCTCTGACTCCAGGACATCTTCCATATCTCCTTCGATGAAACCTGCTGTCAAACTTCCCCAAACCAAGGCCTCCCCAATGAAAGGCGTCCTAAGTGCTCCTGTATGTACCAAGGCCTCCACTGTTTGAGTGGACACACCAGCCCCATGGACCGCTAGGCCGGAAACTCCTGCCAAGGCACAGGAGGCCAAGAATCCAAAGATGTCACAGCCAGAGAGTCATGGGGAGGCTTGAATGGTGGCGCAGGTACCACAAGGCGCAGATACCAGCTCTGGGGAGCTGGAGGACATCACATGCCTTTCTGAGCCTGGGGCCTCACATTGGCATGTGCATCTCCCCAGGGAGAGCTTGTCTAGCTTAGTGTGAAGTCTGGGGTTTGGGGAGAGGGAATGAAGACCTGGCTTTCATCGGGGTGATACTCCCTGTCTGCCTGCAGAAGGCAGAGGGATGGCCGTGTGCTGCCGAAGTTCATGGTAACAAGCTCCGGGACTTACGGGGCTCCGACATGTGATGGAGATGACTGATACAGGCCTAGCCGAGGTGGCAGATAGCAACTGACAGTGAGCCGTTGTGTCAGAAGAGAAAGGAGAGAGTGGTGGCAACCAGGCAAACTAGAGAGCCCTTGCCCCATCCAAGAGACGGTCCCTGTCAGCCCCAGCCACTTGTGACCTTGTAGAAGTGCACCCTCCATGTGGCTGGATCTTCCATTTCTTAAGGAAAACTGGAAGTCTCTGTGCCGGGCCAAGCTCCATCCCGTTAGGTTTGTTCTCTATGAGTAAAACAAGCACCAAGAAGCCGTGAAATGCCCCTAGCACTAACCTCAGTGTCAGTGCATCTGGCCAACTATTGAACCCTCTGTCTTACTGATAGAGATAAAGGGGTCAAAGATGTTGGCCCTGCCCTCAAGGAACTTATAGTCTGTAGGGCAAGGTGAGGTAAAGATTTTTGGAGAATATTCTGGTAGTGTCTGTCTGATGGAGCTGAAAGAATAGGTCTCTGAGAGGCCAGAAGAGATGATAGAGCAGAGCTGGAAGGGAGACCTGGAGCTTACCAGATACAAGAGTGAAGGTGGGGAGGAGAGCGAAGAGGGGGGCCAGAGTGTGTGCCAAGGGGGGCCATGAAGTCCGTTGGTGTCAGCAAAGGCCAGTTGTCAGGCAACAGGCACTTCTAGTGGCTTATTGCCAGTAACGTTCATGGAGGCCTAGTTGCCCCAGCCATATTTTGGCTTGTGCAGCTTTTATTTTTCTTTTTAAGTTTGAAATGAGTTGCTCTATCTGTCAGGATGTCCTAATCTGTAGAAGAAAACCTAATTCACAGGAGCTTAGGGGGTATGGGGATTGACTATCTTGTGGCGTGAGGCCCCAGGGCAAGGCTGCTATCCACCACAGCGTCACTGGTGACCCAGATTTCATCCCACTCTGCTCTACCTGCCTTGTTGTCACAGCAGGGCTGCAGCGTCTCCTGAAGAGCTAGGAAATCCCCCAGCCCACTTGACCTCTCTTTGTCTTGTCCAGATCTAAGGCATCAGCTCCCTTCACCCTCCCCCCCCCAAAGCCACTAACCAATGAGGGGCCTGCAGTTCCCACGATTGGCTGGGAAAAGGGGTCACCCTCCCCCAAGCCTGGGGTGGGAACCACCAGAACAGAGCTGGGGTTCCGTTAGCAGGGAAGGCACCAGCATGGCAGTTGTGATGTGCATTTTGGTTGACCAGTTTTAAAATTGGGAAGTGACACGTACAAATCAGGCTCTTCTAGCATCGCTCGAGAAACTGGACACCTCAGCCTCACTTTGCCAGCTGGGCTGAATAGTGAACGGTGGGACCTTCTCAGCGTTTGGGAAGCGGGGGGCTGCCCTCTGCCTCTGCCCTGGGCTCCCCGAGCTGGCCCCCGGCACCTGCTCCTCACTGCTGTCCTCTCCCTCTTCTGGCCCCTGAGTGCAGGCTTTACCCAACCTGCCCCGTTCATTTGTGCCAGCCTGGCAGGAGGGGGCGGCAGCCATTGGAACAGTCGCCCGACTCCAGCTCCCACTTTTAACTCAGGGTATTACAGCCAGGTGTGAACTGTGCTGGGACCACTGGCTTACCCCTGCGACCTCTTCCCAGCCTGTTGTCACCTCTTGTGCAGATGCCCGGCCAACAGCACTTAGTCCTCAGGTTTAGTCTTATTCATACATCCCTTTCAAGTTCAGAGTCAGCTCTGGCAGCAGGATAAGCAGAGTGAAGGCCTGTGTTTCCAGTAGCTGTGGGCCATACTGGGCCAGCAACCCTTGTGTCCATTCATCTGTCCCACATCCTGCTCCGCACCCCTAGCCATGTGCTTGTAGGAAGGGTCCACGCTGCCTTTCCTGGGTCGCTGCTCACTGGCCGTGGTTTCCCAGTCCCTCTGTTGTGCTCCCTCTTAGCTAATCCCCCCTTCCCCCACCATATGCTTGTCCCCTCAGAAAGAGAGTAACTCCAAAACTGCCAGAAGCAAGGTGCTGGCCCCAGCACCCCCAGAGGAGAACGCTGGGGGGTCCTCAGAGAGCAGCGAGGAGGAGCTGCCAGCAAACCAGGTAAGCCGAACCCTCTCTCTAATGACACTGCGGGCTCAGAGCTGGGCTGGCGGCCCACGGGGATCGAGGGCAGAGCGTTCGCATTGAAACAGCACTTCACAGTCTCCAGAGCTCTTTCCTCTATTTTGACACTTTCATCACCGCAGTGACCCTTTGAGATGGGTGGCAGAGTGCCATTGAACATCCATGCAGAGCAGGGTCAGAGCCGGCTCTCCTACCCCCAGCCCCGTGCCCCTGAGCACGCCTCACCGTGCCGAGGCCCGGGAGGCCCGGCTGTGAACAGGCAGGGCGGCATCCTCCCGCGCCTGCAGGAGGGCCTGTGGTGGTGCCCATTTGCCGTCAGGAATCAAGGCCCTCCGAGTTAAAGGGATTTCCTGAAATTCCCATGGCCCATGAGAAGCTGGGGAAGGGGCAAACACTGGTCCTCAGGCCCCCCAATGTGTCCGTGCTTCCTGTTTGGGAACGAGAGTCCTCTCTGCAGGGCTCGCCAGAATCCCGTGGGCCTGGCCTGAGAGCCACTCGGGCACGTGTGGCCCGTCTTCACATGCTGTGCTGCTCTGGTCATCCTCCCCAGATCGTACCCTGAGAGGGGACCGAGACCACCTGTCTCCTCAACTCAGAGGCCCAAGCTTCCTGGGCTGGTGCCCAAGCTTCTGTGTGAACCCCAGGCCTTCTGGCAGAGAGCACTGCTCTTTGTCCTCCTCTGGCCCCAAGCTCCGGGAAGCTTCTGCCAAGCCCCTCAGAAATGCTGGAGTTCTGCAACTCTCAAACCACTAGGGTGCCTCTCCATCTCCCCTTACGGGTCACGCCACGTGCTAATCCGTCCTTCATGAGGTCAGATGCTGCTTGCACACCCAGGGATGGGCTGCCCCCAGCCTTTCTCTTCTCAGTAGTATGAGGTTGCAAAAGTTGCCCCTGAACCACAACAAGCAACAGTATCGACCATATCCTGCATGCCATGCCGGGCTCTGTGCTCAACCGCAGACTTGCATTATTCTGCCTAGTCCCCACAACCAGCCTATGAGGAGGATAGCTCCTTCCATTGTTCCCACTTTAAGGAGGAAGGAATGAGGCTCAGAGAAGGCAAGTGAACTGCCCCAGCGTGTCACGGCTGATAATACGTGGACTGACCCAGTATTGGAGCCCAGGCCACCTGCACTCTGACCCCCCCGCCCCCGCCCCCGGCCCTGCCCCTATGCTCGAGGCCAGCCGGGTGGGGGCGCTGCCCTGGGTTCTGTGGAGCCTTCAGGAGGCGGCCTCCTTCTCCAGGACCTAAACAGCTGGCAGGGAGGGGGCCACCTCCCCTTCTCCACGGGGGCGGATTAACACAATTAAAATGAACATCATGCTTAAATTGAAACATTTAATTGGCACGTTAGTCCCAAAGGTTCTGGAGTCCCTATTTAAAAAGAAGGGGGGAAAGTCAGCAGTGTGTGCATTTCCCCAGGATTCAGGGAAAAAGGCACAGCCTGGGGAACCTGTGGCCTCCGCCAGACTGGGGGGGTTAGCTCCCTAAGGCCCAGCTCACTAATGGTGATGATTACTGTTACTGTGCTTTTATCAAGCACTTTTCTGTGGAGAAGTTTCGCCCTGTTTTTATCATTAGCCCATCAGTGGGGGAAAGGGATCAGCGCTAGAGTGGTGGGCAGAGCCCCCGGCTGGGAGGTGGATAGGGGACTGTGGCTCCGTTTCCAAGCCCCCTCACTATGCCTTTGTCTCCCCACCTGTAGGGGATGGGGCCCACCCTCTTACTTTGAGAGAGACTTCAGGGGTTTGGTCTGTGTTTGGACTGGTGTTGACCCCAGGCCAGGGTTTGTGTCGGGGCTTGGCGTACCTACCAAATTAAAGACGTTGGCCCTGCCCTCAGAGTTTCAGATTGAGCACAGAGAAAAAGAAGGCCTTGCCCTGACCTGCATGGTTAAGTGGGCTGAGCATTCAGGGCACATACCTGGGTTGCAGGCCAGGTCCCCAGTCAGGGCCGTGCCGGAGGCAATTGATAGATGTTTCTCACATCCCTCTCTTTCTCCCTCCCTTCCCCTCTCTCTGAAAATAAATAAATTAAAGATCTTAAAAAAAAAAGAAGAAGAAGAAGAAGACCCGAAAGAAGCCAGATTAGGGTATTAAATCAAAGGCTTAGTATGGTTGGTCCTAGAAGGCAGTCCTGTCTGGTACCGGAGGAACTAACTTCCAGTCCTGGCTCTGGTACCAGTTTACAGGTCACCCTGGGTGAGGCCACCTACCCTCTCTGAGCCTCAGTCCTCTTGCCCCCCTGGGATGAGAGTCCCCTTGGGCTTACGGACCATGGAGGCTCTTGGCCCCGTTCCCAGTGAGTGGAATTTCTCAGTGCCCTGGAGTGGGGCTGGCCCAGGACCTGTTAACCAACCCCTAGATGGTTCTAAGAGATGCTCTCAGAGAAGAGCTGCCTTCTGGAACTCTGCCACCCTGGGTGCCTTCTTGGCTGTGTCCCTCGTCCAGGGTCAGCAGACTGGGCCACTCAGCTCCTTACCCTGACTGCCCCAGACCAGAATGAGGGCATGGCTATGGTGGACTCAGCTTCGACCCAAGGTGGTGAGTGCTGCCCCCAGGGTTGGTGCTGCAGCCGCCAGACCCTGTGATAGGAAGGGATTCCCTGTTTCCTTTGGGTCCTTACTGCCCAGCTGCCTACGTGGAGGCACAGCTAAATGTTCAGACCCCTTCACCTTCCCATGAGTCTTTTCTAACCACCCCAGGAAGAGGGCCCTCATCGCCAGCACCCCCACCCCACCCCGCCGTGTGTACTGTGCTTTGCTGTTTCTAAAACATCCGAACCCCTCTGGTGAGTGAGCACAGGCTGACGTTACTAACAGGTGGGAAACAGGCACAAAGCGCAGGGTCTTGACCACACAGTGAGGTCGTGGCAGAGGTGAGATCAGAAGCAGGTCTCGGCTGTGGTCGCCTTGTGCCCCTGCTCCCCCCGACCCCAGCCCCAGCCCAGAGGCCAGGCAGGCGGCGTGGGTTCCGTGGAATGAAGAGGAGGCGGCTTTTGCTGCTGAGCTGCTTTTAACATCCCAGACGCTATTGTTTGCCTCAGTGGGTTCGTTGCCACGCCTCGTCCCCGACAATCTGTTCCTCCGTCTTCTTGCATATATATAGATTCCCCCTCCCTCAACTGTAAGCCTTCTCCCACTTTCCATCCTTCTCTGTTTCATCACGTGGGCAGGAGGAAGGCTCTGGAAGCGGCAGATCCGAGCAGCTGCGGGGGAGGCTGTTTGGTAGGGGTAGAAAGGGTCGAAGCCTGGCTGAGCCTCCACCCTTGGGCGGCACCTTTCTGCTTTGCTTTTCTCTTTCCCTCTCGCTCTGCACCCTGGGGGCGAGGTGTGGAGTCAGGCTCCAGGTGGTGGGCAGAGTATCCTGGTGGGTCCCAGTCCCTGACCCTGCAACTCCCCCCTGCTGCCCTTTGTCTCCCTGCTGGCCAGAGAACGAGCAGTACTTGGACCAGACCTGACCCTGGGGGAATGGAAAGCAGGCCCCCACCCCCGGCTTGCAGCTCTGTGTACAGCATGTGCAGTGGGCACGTTCACCAGAGCTGTGGTTCCCAGGCTGGCCCACAGAATGCCAGGGAGCTGCCGTTGCTTTTTATTCCCCTCCCTTTGAATGTCTTACTGGAAAATTTAAAGTGCACCCACAGACCAACAAAGAGAACCCCCATGTACCCTTCCCAGCCTCAGCAGTTCTGAACTGAGGACCGGGTTCATTTCACCCAAACCCTCCACTCAGTTGATCACTTTTTTTTAAAGCACAACAATAGTAAAATATCACACCGAGAAAGCTAACCCGCCCAGTCTGTGTCCCCATTTACCCCATTGTCTCATGAATGCTTTTTGTTTTATATCAGGGGTTCAAATAAGGGGCCACACTGCTCTGGGGACTGTCAGTGTTAACTTGTTGGTTTTTCCCCTGGGCAGTTTATCTGTTGAAGCCACGGGGTTAGCATAGCCCGTGCAGTTGCTGCATCCTGGGCCACCACTCAGTAGGCTGTGTCAGATTCTGAGGTGGGGACAACTAGACTCATCAGCTCCCCGGGTGGACATATATTGTGACCATGCAGCAGGCATCTGTCTCTGAAGTCAGCCGTGTGACCTTGGGCAGCTCTCATCCCCTCAGTGGGTTTGTGGTTTTCCCATCTGCTGACCTCTGGGGTTCGTGGTGTGGGTTAGGTGGGCTCCTGGTAGCTGTGAGGTGCTGTGCTGGGTCTTAGCAGGCGCGTGGGCTGGGAGTGAGCTGCGAGTGCCCTGGGCAGCCGGACAGCCTCTGTCCGGCTGCCCTGAGCTTTCAGGACCCCTTGCCTTGTAAAACCCTTCCCCGCCCCTCTTCCCCTCCCCCTGGCCCAGCCTTTAATCACTGGGGGGGTGTTTTTTGTTTTTGTTTTTCAAGGTGATTAAAACCCCTCTGATTTTTGTCGACCCTAATCGTAGTCCAGCTGGCCAGGCTGCAGGAGCCCCGAGGAAGGCCCAGGCCTCGGAGAGCACGGCCAGGAGCTCCTCCTCAGAGAGCGAGGATGAAGACATGATCCCCGCCACGCAGTGCTCAACTTCCGGTGAGCGGCCCACCACAAAGGGCTGAATCCCCTGCCGCAACTGCAGGGCTCAGCTGGGAGGGGCTGCCCGCACACACCCAGAAGGCAGAGGATGCTGGCAGGGTCACCCAGCAAGTTGTTGGTCATGAGGGGCTTAGGACAAGGTCTCTGGGCACTGCATTGGTTCACCCAATGAGGGGCTGGCTCAGGAGAAGCATTTGCCAGGGCTTCTCTGTATCAGCTCCGACGGGTAGAACCCAGACGAGAGGCTACATGTGGCAGGCCCCACATTTCTGTGTACTCAAAGGGTGAGCTTTGTAACAGCCGTCTGTCAGAACATGAAGGGGGCTGTGAAGTGGTAGTGAGCCTCTCATTCCCAGTGGCATGTAAAGGGGATTAGGTAATCCCTAAAGTCTAGACATTGCAGGGAAGGATTCCATCTATCAGTGGAGACAGGACCGCATCCAGGGTTTCTTTAATATTTGCGAATCTGTGATTCTGCCAGTGATAGCAAGAAAATGGTGAATTATAATTATTTCTATGACATCTTTTAATGAGAGTATTAATATCTAATTTTGGTAGGCTAATTTAGAAATACAGACTAGTACAAAAGAAAAAACATTATCTATAATCCCGCCAGAACAATTACTGTTAACATTTTACAACTGATAACTTTACAAAAACCTAAGTTAAACCCGTGTGTTTTTCATGAGACCATGCTGTACATAGGCTTGACAATCTTTACATGCAAATATTATGACATTACATATTTACAGTGTGATTCCTGCTGGCTACAGAACAGTCCTCTGGGTGGCTATGCCATAGCATTTTAGCCAGGACCATGTTGGAGGAAGCGGAGGGTTTTGTTGGGGCCGTTCGTTGGCTTTTATATGTAGTGCTACAGTGAGCGTCGTGTAACTGAGCATTTGCAGGGAACCGTGGTGATTCTCACAAGAGACTGTTTTAACTCCACGGAGTCTCAGCAGCCAGGCCAGCTGAGGGGGGACATCATGGAGAACTGAGGTGTGGGGAGGGGATGAGGAGAAAGCCAGGGTCACTGCCCCAGCAGCCACGTGACCTCCCTGGGCCTTGTGACATGGAGATGTGACAGCTCCTGCTTGTACATCTTGAGGAGGACATTACACAGGCTTCTCTACTACATGAGCCTTGAGCAGCGCACTGGGTCCTGGGAAGGGCTGATAGATGGGGTATTGCCACAGCTGGGGAGGCCACAGGGCTTCTGTGTCCTGATGGGCACCCCATCCCGCTCCATTTCAGCTGTTAGAGCCAACATGGTGACCATGCCCACAGCCCACCCAAGGACAGCCCTTGGAGCCAGCATTGGGGCCAGCAGCAGTGAGGTGTCCAGTCGAGTGACCGAAGGCAAGAAGCAGGAGGCACCTGCCACTCAGGTATGTGGCGGGCAGGGGGGCGCTGTGCGGGCCAGCAGGGCAAGGAAGCCCTCTGTCCTCTTCCCCCACGTACCCAAACATACCACTGGAGGGGCTGCAGTTGCTCTCACCACCCCCACCCCTGGAAGTAGCTGTTCCTCGCAGCGAGAGCTCTCCTGGCCCTCTGGCCACACCCGAGCCGAGCCTCCCGGCTGACCTTGGAGTGGTCAGGAACAGTAACCCCCGGGAGGAGTATGGCACCAGGCAGAGCCGCTGCCGCCCCGCGAGTTCCTTGTCAGCCTTTCCAGCATGGTTGGGCTTCTAATTTGTTGGTTTTGTTTTCTTTCCCTCCCGGTCTTCAGATGCTGAGAACAAAAGTGACCCTTTTTTACTGCTCACAGCGGTGACTTAACTTCCTGCATTTTCAGTGCGTTTTTCTTTGGCCCTTGCCTGAATCTAAAAACTGGGCAGGGAGAGCTAATGGTTCCCGGCCTGTTGCTCTTTGGGCTGTACTAGTTTGCTTCCCTGTCTCCTCACCCAGTCTTTCGGAGCGGACAGGAGAGAGTTGGGGGAGGCCTGAGCGGGAGTTGAGCACCCCCAGCTCAGAGGGGCTTCTCACAGCTGGGCGAGCATCTGGGCTGCGGGCACTACGTCCGTTTGGCCAGCAGATGGTGCTGAGCTTCTGTCCATGCCAGGCACTGGGAATATAGCAGGGACAAGACAGGACAGTTACGGTCCCTATGGAGTTCCCACATGAGGTTCGGTGGCGGCCACTAAAGAAGAAAACCAAAAAATAAAGTACTCACTAACTGATGGGTGATTAGAAGGAGGTGGTGTTAACTGGAGAACAATGGGGGTGAGCCACCTGAGAACGGACGAGCTGGGAAGGCCTCCCCGAGGAGGTGATGTGGGGGCAGGAGGGCAGCCAGGCTGGCAAGCTGGGGGGCACTCCCGGAGGGGAGACCCAGGCGCAGGAGCCTCTGGGGAAGTGCGTGAGGGTCAGAGAGCTGGAGAAAGTAGTGGGGGTAAGGGCTGCGTGGCCACTGGAGGGCAGCCGGGGGCCGGGGGGTTTACATCAAGGAGGTACACCTAGCTCCCTCTCCCTAATTGCTGGTGGGTGTGGGAAGCAGGAGTGGTAGGAGGGAGACTGTTGAGGCTGCTGCAGCCACCAGGCTAAAGACTTGTCCCCGGTGGAGGTTCAGATTGAGTGGTGGGCGCTGGGAGTGTTTTTGGAGCCTCTGAGAATGATGTGATTAACTCATCTCCCAAAGCCTGGCACCGTTTCCTACCCAGATGGTGGCATGGCCCCTTCACTCTGCCACTGCTCCCCCACCGCACCGCCCAATCCACACTCCAGCCCCACAGCTCCTTGTAGATACAGGTCCCCTCCCACCCCAGCAAGATGAGATCTGACCAGGTTGTAGCAGTGATGACACCTGAGAACCCAGGAGTCTAAGGGCCGCCTTTGGCTGTCCACAGGTGACAAAGAGGAACCTGGCTAACCTCCCGCTGACCCAGGCTGCCCTGAAGGTCCTTGCCCAGAAAGCCAGTGAGGCCCAGCCTCCTGCTACCAGAACCCCATCTTCAAGTGGGGTGAGCTGGGAACCCTGGGGGCCCAGGCCCTGCCCTGGAGGGAACAGTGATCAAAGACACAGAGGGTAGAAGGGAGGCCCAGGCAGGGGCCCGAGCTCCAGCATCAGCACTGACCTGCCCCGCATCCCCCACACCTGGGCGTGCCCGCCTCCTCAGGCCGCGGCTGCCGTCCGAGAGGCTGTGGGAGGGTGAAGGGAGGCCTCTGCAAAGCAGCCTGCCCGGTGTCTGGCCCTTAACTGGGGTGCTCAGTAAGCATCAGATCTTATTTTCCCTAATTTTTCCTCCCACTTTCTCCTTTTGCCCAATCAGGTCGACGGTGCTCTGGGAACAGCCCCTGTTGCAAGTCCCCAGCGCACCCCTGTGAAAGCCAGAGGAACCAACAAGCTCGAAAAGCCCAAGGTTCCTGCGTTCCAGCCGGCCCCAGCCCCTCCTTTGGGACACCCCAAAACCAAGGCCTCTGGGGCCTCAGATGGCAGCGACAGCAGTGGCAGCTCTTCAGGGGGTGAGGAGGATGCCAAGAGGCCGCAGATGGCCCTGCTGACCCACAGGCCAGGTGAGGGTCTCAGGAGGAAAAGGCTGGGTGGGCCGAGGAGGGGAGAGGTAGCCTGGCAGAGCCTCTGTTCCGTGTTTCCTCTTACTCTGCCAACTTGGCCTAGTCGTCCCACACTGGGCCTCAGTTTCCCCATCTGTACAGCCCTTTGAGCAAATTGGTCCAGACTCTGCCAAAGACCCCTTGTTGCTGCTGTTTGACCACTCCCAACTCTTTGGAATCAGGCTCCCAAAACTGACCCCACCGAAATCACAGGGCCAACCCATCCCCACCCCCAAAAAACAGAGAAGGGTAAATGGGCTTCAGCAATCAGAACAGAAGGTTTTGGCATTCAGGTGTCTCGCCTGGAATGCTGTGACCGTGGACGGGAGGGCGAGGCACATACAGCGGGGCCCGGCCATCCCGCGGGCTCTGTCTTACCCAGCTGGCAGGGTGTGCCTGGGACTCCCAAAAGGACACCTGTGCTCCTCCAGTAGGTCCTGTGCCCTCCAAGAATGAGACCTTGGTGGAAGAGACCACGGCGGAGTCCAGCGAAGACGAGGTGGTGGCGCCCTCCCAGGTAACAGCAAGGGGGAGGGCTGGCAACCTCGGGGGTCCTGGGCCAGGAACCCCAGGTTGGAGGTCTGGGCCCTTCTTCCCAGGGACCCTGGGCAGGGTTCCGTTGGTGCGGAGCCAGGCCATCTCCTCCCTCGAGGCCCCGTTTCAGCACGAAGCCATGAGTAGCCGACTCATGGAGTCTGTACCCTGATGTGAGGTGATTCCCAGATAAAAACATTCCTTAACAGATGGGATTCTTTTAAGGTTATCCTCTGCACATGGTTAGCGCTAGTGATTTTCCACTTACATTAGTAATAAGAATATTTCCGTTTTAAATGTGCCTGTCTAAAATATGCACTCATTAAAATAGTACAGGAGGTACACACAGACAGCCGATGGCCCCACCACCCAGGCCAACGGGGCCGACCCAGTCTTAGGGGTCGCCGGGCTGGTTGCTTCACAGTAGGCTGCTCTCGGGGGCTGGTGGGGTGGGGTCCCGGCCTCTTTCACACTGGGCTTCTTCAGTCTCTCCTCTCAGGTTATGTGACCCCTGGGCTGACTCCAGCCAATTCCCAGGCTGCAAAGGCCACTCCCAAGCCAGACCCCAACCCCTCGTTTTCCTCTCCTCCGGCCTCCAATGACAGCAAGTGGGAAGTGGAGCCCCAAAAAGCAGCAGGCACCATGTCCCCTAAAAAAGGTGAGTCAAGAGCCACAGGAAGGACACAGCAGGATGCAGAGGGACAAGGCTGTGGCCTCCTTATTTCCCTCCCTCAGAAATAGTCTCACCAGTGTGGTCCTGTCTGTCATCAGGGCTTCTCCAAGTGAGGCCTGGCACCCCTGCTTCAGGCCTGGAGGTGTTCCTCAAAGCGCAGGGGGCCCGTGCCATGTGCCTAGCTCCTCTGGTCTGGGGCCGCCCAGAAGTTGGGCTATCCAGCTGTGTGGGCTGCTGGTGCACCTGCTAGGGACACCCTTACCGTAGCGGAAGTGCACCTTGACCTGGGGAATATAGGACTTGGCTCTCTTTAGCTGACCCTGTTGACTTTCCTAGCAAGTGGGCGCGTGGTATGGGGCCTAGGGAGTCAGGGAACCCAAATGAAAGACAGGAGCCACGTTGGAGAGGTCTCTAGCACACGGCGAAGACCCCAGGCGATGGGCTGACTCTCTAGAGCCCTAGACGAGCCCCTGGCCCCGGCAGCCTCTGTGTCTTAACCACACGGGGCAAGAGCTGTGCCTCCAAGGCCCACATGGAGCGGAGACCTGCCAGTCGCTGGGGGAGCTCAGGTGGTGTGGGACAATGCTACGGTCCCACGGTCCTTGAGCCTTTGGCTGCGGCTTACCCTGCGCCAGGTCAGCCGAGGAGGGTTCGCTCACTCTCCTCCCCGGCGTTCTCTCTGTGAGAGGCGGCGGCAGCGACGGGCTGGCATTTTAGAGGCGGCTGTGGGGCGTTTTTTCACATGTGTAGTCAGCACAGTTATCAAAAGAGCAGAGGCGTGGAAAATTCTAAACAAAGGCTGCACCAGAAGTCACTCCAGCAGGCGGTAAACCCGCTTAGTCAGCTGCCACGTGTGTGCCCGCTGCACCCATCAGCCCCAAGCCGCCCGGACTCCTGGGCAGGAAGGGCCGGGGGCCACTGTGTGTAGATGGGTAGGAGTTGGGTGGCTGCGTGGCCATCACATTTCTGCAACTCTACGGCCTAGAACGGGGGGCCTCGCTGTTCCTCTAAGCCCTCATTCACAAACGGGGAAGCAGGCCGTGGGAGCAGCAGCCACAGAGCAAGCTCGTGGTAGTCGGACCTAGAGCCCGCGCCTCCTGCTTCCTGGCCCTGGGCTCCTGACTAGACGATACCGTCTCCCTCCTGCCTGAGCTTTCATTGTATTGATGATTTCAGGCCCTTGCCTTAACATTCTGCAGTCATGTTCCATTCGCAGCCCAAATTTGAGATTTTAGTGTGAAGAGACAAAGCAAAGAGCTCTAAGTTAGAAGGCGGCGGAAAGCTGTGAGCCAGGCAACCCAGTGGGGGAAGAGTGACCGTTATCCGAGGAGCCCAGTCCTGCCCTTGGGTCCCCTTGGCTCTTGTACCATGCGAGATCTGTTTCCCAGTCTCCCAGACCTGTGTCACAAGTCCTCTCTCTCAGGCAGAAGAGAGGCTGGCACCGTACCTCCGAAGCCCCAGAAGCCCGGGAAGGGAGCCGGGAGCCTCCAAGCCTCCATGCTGGCCCTGCAGAGTGACATCACCCGGCGCCTCCTGAGTGAGCCCTTGCCCCTGAGCGAGGCGCAGGTCCAGTCCTCGGTGGCGAAGGTCCTGGCGGAGCTGCTGGAGCAGGAGAGGAAGAAGGCCGCGGATGCCGCCAAGGAGAGCAGCAAGAAGAGCCACAAGCGGAAGCTGCTGGGCGACCAGGCAGCAGCCAGGACCCCCAAGAGCAAGAAGAAGAAGCAGCTGCCCGCCGGGGAAGGCGGGGAGGGTGCTCTTTCCCCAGAGAAGGGCCCCAGGACTACCAAGGGGAAATCGAAGAAACACACAGCAAGCAGTGACAGCAAGGAGCAGCGGGAGAGGGAGGCCCCTGTCTCCCCAAGGGCCAAGGACAAGCCAGAAGGGGAGCCAGAGCTGGTGAAGGTTGAGGGCAGAGACCACGCCAACCCAAAGAACAAGAAGGAGAGAAAAAAGCCTGACAAGAGTAAGTGGCCGTCCGTAGCCTGGCGCACTTCCCTGGCCCTACTCTAAGGGCCGTCAGCCACCACACGGGCAAGATGGGCCCTCAGCTGGCACTGAAGGGGGAGGCCGAGAAATGGTTTGTCCGGGGTTACAGTGGGCAGCTGCTGGCAACCAGACCCCAGGCCCCCTGGGCCCTCAATGCCAGGGAGACCCTGGGGCTCCAGGGCGTGGCCTGTTCCCCTCAGGGGCACGTAGTCCTACACAGCATTCCCCCCACACCCCCCGCGGTAAAGCTGCCCCTCACTGACCTCTGTGCTAGACTGCGTGCAGTGGGGCCTCATTTAACCAGTGTACTAAGTGATACTTTGTTCCCACTTCACAGGCAGAAAGTGTCTTAAATAATGTGTACAAGTGTTTAAAAGTGAGTTAAAGAAAAATAGTAATACTCCAGGTGGTCCATGGATGGGGCAGAAATTATGGGGCCAGGGCAGGTGGTCACAGGCCTGTGGGCCTGTGGGCCTGTTTCCATGGCTCCCCAGGATGTGGGGAGACCTGGGGACCCAACATCGCGAGGAGGGACTTCTAGGGTCCCTGGAGACCCACCCTGCATGTCTCCTGACACTGGCCCCAACACTTAAGCTTAACATTCGTTGTTTAGGAAGATTACTTTCTTCCCTCAGAAAAAAAAGACAAGGAGAAAAAGGAAAAGAAGAAAGCCAAAAAGGCCTCAACCAAAGACCCTGACTCACAGTTACAGAAGAAGAAGAAGAAAAAGGTGGAGTTCCCGAGGGGCTTCAGGCCAGAAAAGGGACCTGACCCAGTCTCCAGGGTGGCTGTGATTGGCCCCAGGCTGGGCATGTCTGGGGGGTGGGGGGCCAAACCCAGTTCCTGCCCCCTTTCCGGGGCAGGGGTGGGGAGGGTGAGTTGTGACACCAGGGAGGAGCCACCTTGAGGAGGGGCAAGGGCTGTGTGTGTGGGAGTCATGGGGGCGACTCTGCCTCCTCTATGAGGTAGAAGGATGTTCTTGGGGCGGGGGAAGGGAGGAGACCCACAGGAGACGGGGAGGCTGGTACAGGCTCCCGGTGAGAGAGGAACCGTTCTGGGATGTGTGTGCCCCAGCTGGCGGGGATCCCCTCCACAGAAACACTCGCACTTGTCTGTTTCATGGGGGTAGAGGCTAGTCACCTGAGGGCGAGGACAGGGAGCACTGGGTGCCTGCAGTAGAGATGAAGCTCTCAAAGGGCGTCAGCTGTGTTCAGAAAAACTGAACATCCCCACTGCACGGTCCCCGGCTCCATCCTGGAGGGCGTGCGGGGCACTGTCCTTGTCCTCGGGGATCCCTGTACACCCAGCATGTTCTGGGGGAGCCTTGAGTCCTCAGGAGGGAACCCTCACATGCCTTCCTGGTGGGGGCGGCATGGATGGGGAGTCGCTTCAGGTACCGGAGCCTCTCACACTTCTCTCCCCACAGAAGAAGATAGCACAGCAGACTCTCTGAGGGGCACAAGGCAGCAGGTATGCTTCCTGGCCCCGGGACCCTCGCTGACCGTGGGACCCGTGGGGAGGGCGGGAGGGCAGCTCCAGCATTGCCGTGTTCCCAGGGAGCCAGGTAGGACCTGGACGTGGGCCCCACAGGAAAGAGGGGTGGAGAAAGAGGTTCCGTCCCTCAAGATCAGTGGGGCGATGCCAGGACGTGGAGCTGCAGGACAGTCATGGTGATGTCTGGCACTCTCTGGGGGCAGTGCCGCACATTCCTTAGCAGGTGGGCCCTGGGATGGCACCCCTTTGTGGATGAGGACAAGACTTGAGCTCCATCTCTCCCTCACTACTGTCTAGTTCCTTTTCCTTATGCTCATTAACTTGAGGGAATTTGCTTGTGGAGGAGAAGAGTTTGGCCAAGATGAGCCATTTCAGTGGACCTGTGCTTCCCAGGTGGTGGTGAAGGGGTTAAGTGCTCCCCGCTGTGGGGCCATTCAGAGCCTGTCTGGGCTGGCCAGGGGTGGGCTAAAGGAAGCTAGGCAAGCGTTCATCCCAGGGCCCCGCTGTGGTTAGCTAACACCTGTCCCCAGCTTCCACGTGCCAGGTTGTGATTTGATTTGATTTTCCTTGGTGCAGACTAAAGTTGGTAAATCTTTCCTCTAGATAGATGTGTTCCCTTCCCCCAGGGATTTCTTAACTGAGTGGCACCCTGTGCCTCTGCCCTCTGCCCACCGTGGGTTGGAACTGAACTTTCCATTTCCCTCTCTCTCCAGAAGAAGACAGCCAGCCACAGTGTTCGTGCTGGCCCAGCCCATGTGGTCTGCAGAGGTGGTCCGAGGAGGAGGAGGAGGAGGAGGGAGTGCGTCCACTTCTGTGATCTCCGCTCACTGACCCCACGCTGACTTCTGTCCTGGCACAGGACACTTCGTACAGATGTGTACAGTATATATATATATATTTTTTTAAGTGACCTGCCCCTCCCATCCCAGACCCAACATGCCTGGAGGCCTTGGGACCTTCCACCTCTTTCCCTGCAGACCCAGTGAGGCCCAGCCTGCCCCTCCTTCCATGTTCCTGGTCCCCGGCTGATGCTGAGGATTTGTCCTTTTGTCAACTTTTTCCCCGTTTTGTGCTTTTGTAAGAACTCATAAAATAAAATACTTAAAGGAAAGGTGCAAATTCCAACACACCTGGGGCAAACATTTTGCAATTCACTTATTCTTGGAAGGGGGTCCGACTGACACCGGGAGGTGAGCCAGGCCATCACTCAGGATTTGTTCTTGACTACATATGGAGGCTCTGGGATGCTCTGCTGAGTGGGACAGTTTGCCTCAGTTAAATGTCTGGTGCGGAACTGAGGTGGAGAAGGTTTCCTGGAGGAGGTAGCATCACAGCTAAGGGGGAGCTCCAGCATGGTCATGCTTGGTTGCCAGATGCTGGGGGGAGCCAGGCAATGCCCAGAGGCAAGAGATGGAAGAGGGGGCCTTCTAAGCCACCCTTCGAGGTTTGAAGTTAGGACTGGAGCTGGGGGCAGGCCTTTCTGGGGTACCTGGGGGAGCCCAGCTGTGGCAAGCACAGGAAGCGCAGGAAAAGCAGTTAGGACTGAGCTGCCCTCATGACCAGGTAACAGGCTCTGAAACGAAGGCGAGGAGTAGATGAACACAAAAGATAATATCAGGGCAACGTCGGCAGGATTTGGTGATGGCCAGCAATGCAAGAGACCGCTTGCCTGGGCCCAGAGCCGTGGGGGGCGTTCGCTCGAAGGTGTTTTGCCTTCTGCTAGCGACAGTGAGAGGCTGCGCAGGACAAGTGAGCACTGAGCTGGGGAGGTCGTGGAGACCGAGGTTGGCACCTGGCTGCACCTTTAACCCAGGACCCTTGGGCAAGGCCCTCATAGCTCCTTGCTCCCTGTAGTGTGGTGGTCTAGAGCAGAGGCCCCAGAGGTGCCCTGTTGGGTGGGCTTCGTTGAAATGGGAGACATTACACCGAACATTTTGATTTTGGCGTCTCGAAAAGTCAAGAAGTTTGGCAACAGGGGCCTCCACTCTGGCAACAACCAGCTGGGGTTCTTGTGTTGTTGCCATTTGTCCTCACGTTTGTCTTAGTATAGCAGTGAAAATAGGGGTGTGGGAAAATGGAAGCTGGACCAAGAGGAGCTTGTACTTAAAGAACTTTGGGCAAGAGCCTACTTCTGGAAGCAGAGTATTCCTCTGGTAAACATGGAAACCAAGTGTGTCTGTGCAAAGACGTCAATGCCCCAGCCCTGCCCAGCCCCACAGGCATCTGTGCTAGGGCCCCCGGGCTGCATCCGCCCACCCAGACCAGTGGGTACGAGCTCTGCAGCCACCTCTTTGGGGTAAATGAACCAGATCCCAACAGAACAGCCAGAGCTGAAACTGGTCTAGTAACTACACTTTATTGTCTCAGGAGCCACATCCCTAAGGGCTGATGACAAGCTTGCTGCGCAGAGGGAACTGGGGGTTGGCAGAGAGTGAGGAGGGGTTGTGGTGGAGAGGCTGGTTCTTCCTGGGAGTGATGCTGGAGGTGGGAAGGGTGGCTCATGCCCCCAGTTCCATAGGCTGGAAAGCCAAGGCTACGTAAAGCCAGAAGGAGGGAGACAGCAGCATGTCATACCTTGGGGCTTAGGGGAGCATCATCCCTTCCTGCACCTGCTTTCCTCGTCCATGGGTCTAGGTCTTGGAGCTCCATGTTGGGGGCTGCTGTGTTGTCAGAAATGGGGTTCAGCCTAGTTCATGGTCTACCTTCTTGGGCCGTGTGTCCCTGCTGTTGGTGGAGCTTGGGCAGCAGAGCCCTCCTGTATCATTAATCTGTGCTGTTCTGGCATGATGTGTTGTGTCCAAGGATGATGGAGAGCCAGGTGCCAGAGTGTCATGGAATGAGGTGCAGGGTGGGAGGAGGCAGGGGCAGGGAGTGGAAGGGGAGGAGTATGGGGCTAGGGTTGGGGAGCAGAAGACAGCAAGAAAGCTGTGGCCACACACTGCTGATAGGCTGCTGGTGTCTTCAGTTGCCGTTCTCACACCATGGCTACAGAGAGAGAAGCAGCAGGTTAAGGTTCGAGCCACCTGTTGTCTCTACCCCTTCCCGGCATCCTGGGGCCTCAGAGCAGTCGAGGACTCTCCACTCTCCAATGGCCCCTGCTCAGGTACAAATGCGGACTATCATCCAGCCACGCACAACCCTGTTCCCCGTGTCTGAAATGGATGTCTCAGGGAGGGATGAGAAAGGACCAGGGTCACGCCATGCTGGGCATCCACCCATGAGGGAGAGGAAGGAGCTGGCCCAGCTGGGGACTGGATCCCTCTGGAGGGGCCGTTACCTTGGGCCAGCTCTGGCCTGGTCACGCCCAGCCCAGACGACAGATCCTCCATGTCCAACGGCTCTGCAAAGGGGCAGCAAGGCCATGTGTTAGTTGCGGTCCAGCTACGGTACCAACTGGTGAGGGGGCCTGGGGTTATTTCTTCCCAACCTGGCTGCAGGCCTATCCTGGGAGAACAGGTGCCAAGTGGAAGGGGACATGATGGATGGCAGCGATGCAGTGTAGTTGGAGAATCAAGAGGAAGGCCGGGAAGGGGACGATGAAATGAGATGGGTGAAAATGGGATGTAGGACTTAAGGATGCATAAGTGGATAGTGTACAGGTGGGTAAAAATCACAAGGACTGAAGGATAAATGAATAAGATGAGCGTGGATGTAAGGACAGAAATGATAGATGGACAAACAGATGAGGAATGCACAGGTAGGTAGATGGACAAAGGGGTGGGTGCATGGCTGAGTGGCTGCCCCCTCGGGAGCTTACACCTTGAGTGTCCTGGCCATGTGTGCACCAGGAGCAACCTCTTGTCCCTCAGCCTTCCTGGTCCTTCCTGCTCCTTTGACACTCCCTGGCACAGTGGCCACTGCTTACCACTGCAGTTATGGTGCCCACGGCTTCTGGTGTGGGGGACCTCGGTGCCGTTGGGGAAGACACACCAGCAATAGCCAGTGCTCCCATAGCACTGGAGCGGCAAATAGTTGCCGTTCTCATCGCACTGGGGCTTGAACATGCCCGGGTGGACTGCAGGGATGCGGCTGGCCTCTTCCATGCACTTGGTCAGCACTGAAGCGACAGGCATGGTGAAGACAGTGAGTGAATGGACTCTGAGCCAGGGTCTCAGCAGAACCAGAGATCCACATACCACTGCCGTGGGCCTGATGCCTTCTGCCCAAGTGACTCTGCTTGCTCTACCCACTGCACAGATGGGGAAACTGAGGACTGGACCAACAAGGTCCAAGATCAAAGAGGAAGTTAGTGGCTATATGGCTAATTCATCCTAGAATTTGAGGATTTCTTCCGATACTCCATAAAGTTTGGAATTGCACCCGTGATTCTGCTTTCTAGGGAAAAGCAATGGGTACCTTGGTAAGTCTGAGCTTCAGTTACTGGGAGTATCCAAGTAGAAATGGGGGTTGGTTTGTGGATGCTGTAGAAGGGATTCGAACATCAGCTGGGAGGCGGTCAAGATGGCACCTAAGGCGCCTTCTGTGAGTCTTTGATGGGGAAACCTGAGGCCCATACGGCGTGGGTCACTGATGTTCTGCTTCCGAAGCTGAAGCCCAGAGGGAAGAGATGCCCAAACTTGCATGTCAGATTATCGCCAGAGTTAAAACACGACAATCTTAAAGGCTTCGGAGCTGAAGATCCTGGTATACATTGTCCATGAGATGGGAAAACCCCAATGCTCTCTTGTCTCGCACCCGCCGTGACCTTAGGGCAGGGGGGTGTCCCTCTGAGGAGTGGGGAAGGTCACTGCAGTGACTCCCGGGATATTCCGGGCGGTTTCTGCTCTGGGCCCACTTGCCCAGTGCCATCCTCCACCGCAAGGTCACCTGCAGACCCCTGTACTCTGTGGGCCCGCAGGATGGGGGATGGGGGCAGCCAAGCCCAGAAGGAACCAGCAGGAGAGACAGGAGTGAGAGTTCGAAGCTGGGGGAGTCTGGTGGGGTTAGGGAGCACTTCAGGCTCTAACTTCTGTAGCTCTGGGAGTGCCCTGAGGGAGGTCCCAGGAGCCCTAGCTCCCCAAGGCTCCCAACTCCCTGTACCTTTCGGTGAACCTTCAGTGAGCGTCTCCAGCGAGTTCTTGCTCATTTCAAACAAGAGCCACTGATGCATCCAGCTCTCAAAGACCTAATGGGGACAGAGGCTGGGGGTCAGGCTCACTAGCCCTCTCCAGCCCTGCCTGGCTTTGCCCCTAGGGGCAGAGGCAGGGAGGGCAGGCAGGGCCCCTGTACTGCTCGGTCCAGCTGCAGCCTAGTTTCCTCTTAAAGACCCACAGGGCTTGGTCAAGTTGGTTCCTCAACTCCAAGCACCTTTCCATGTTGTCATCTTTTTAAGTTCTCGTAAGCTTCCTCCAGCTTCCTGAGAATGACCTCCCTGGCCCACCCTCCACCTCTCCTCTTCCCAGCCCTGCCCTAGCCATCGAGAGAGGGAGCACCAGCACAGGGAAATGCTGACCTTCCAGTCCAGGCCCCCCATGGTACTCTTAAGTTTCTTCAGGTTCTCTGGGAAGGTCCCCTTCAGCTGCGGGTACACCTTCAGGGGGTCAGCGTTCTGCAGGGTAGCAGGGCAGGAAGGAAGGTTGAAAAGAGCTCCTGGCAGGTGAGGTAAAATGTGCAACCCATGTTTCCCTGGTCTTCCCTTCTGAGGGGTGGACCCAAGCCGCAGCAAGCTTGGACCCTGGACCTCAGCCGTGATGGGGCTGGGCGGAAGGGAGGCGGTAGAGGCAGGCAAGCCGCACGACTACAAGACTCCAAGGCCGGGAGGTGGGAGACCCAGCTTCCAGGTCCAGTCATACCAGTAACCCCAGTCTCCCATTTGCAGATGTCTACTCATCTTTCGGGTCCCATCTCCTCCAGGAAGACTTCATGGACCTCACCCCCAGCTAGGTTGGTTCTCCTGCATCTTTCCTCACAAAGGCCCCTGCACGTCCCTCATCCCCTGGTCACTTACCTGTGTCCTATGCTAACCTGGGATCCCCGTGGGATTGGGACCTGGGTCCGATTGCTCCCTGTTGTGGGCCCAGAGCCTTGCACAGTGCTTGGCACAGAGTAGACGTGTGATTAAAAACTTGGGAAGGAAAAAGCGGGCACCTAGGTTTCTGCATCTCAACCACTCAAAAAAGCGGGGCGAGTGGCAGGGCTAGAATATGTACAAGGTTAGGGGCCACTCTTGCGTTCCTTCACTAATTCAGTGAGCCCACACTGAATGTCTACTATGAGCTAGGCAAGGTACGGGCCTTGGAACACGGCCTTGCCAGGGGCCTGCGTGGGCAGGCTGGGCCACTCGGCCGGGTCCCACTCACCAGGAGCAGGTGCATCACGTGGTCCACTGTGGTGTTGCCGTACTTGGTGGCGTTCTGCATGGGCTGTGGCAGGAAGGAGTGGGGGTTATCAGCGCTGGTCCCCAGAGGAGGGGCCCTGCCCCGAGGCAGCAGCTGGGGTCTGAGTAAAAGCCTAGAGTCCCAGATGCTCCACAGGACCACCTCTGCCACCTCCAAATGTGAGAGCTCGAGCAAGTCACTTTACCCTTCTCCCTCAGCTTTCTTACTGGTCAGAGTTGCATACACTTCCCCACCCAGGGCTTTGTGGGCAGCAGGTAGTTTTGTGAGTGGCGACCTTATCTGTACATAAGGGCTTGGAGAACAGGAGGGGACCATGAGTTGCTATGGGACAGGAGAAGCACCTTATAAACTGCAGAGGGCAGGGCCCTCCTATCAGGGATGGCCCCAAGAGGCTCTCCCCAAGCCCTGGGATTCCACTTCTCCTTGAGGTGGGCCCTGTCCTCCCCCAGCAGTCAGGACGCCGTCCCCAGCTGGGCTTCTTTTCCCCAGGTCAGCTGGTCTCCCCAGTCCCTTGGCACCTGCCCTCCACCCAGGCTAGATAACACTACCCCCTCGCACTGCCCTGGGGCTTTCCTTACCCCTTGGAGCATGCCTTCCATGGGCAGCGGGCGCATCAGCATGGGGGTGGCCACTCGCATCTGGCTCAAAGGCTTGGCAGCTAAGGGGTCAGGAGGTAAAGCGTGAGTGTGGCCCCAGTGCCCAGGGAAGAGGGTACTCAGATCTGGGGACCAAGATCTCAGACGAGGTGAGGAGGAGCTGGAATTCCAGGGCAGGAGGGAGAGGACAGTGGACCCAGCTAGGCACAGGAATAGGGTCTCTGAGGTGAGGGATGGTGGGGGTATGGGAGTGTCAGGATAGAGGTGGGACACGCACACTTGGGAAGCTTCGCGCGCAGGCTCTCCAGCTGCAGGTTCTGCGAGGTGACCGTCAGCTTGTCCAGCCGGCCCTGCTGCTGGTACAGGAAGTAGGCGGTGGTGGCCTGACCAGCCAGGAGCAGAGCCACCAGGACAGAAAAGCCTGTGTACAGGGCTCCACGGCTGCACTTGCTGTTGGGAGAGAAGGAGGGTAAGTCAGAGGAGGTGGCTTCCCCAGGGACTGGCTGGGAGTGGGGGAAGGTGTCCCTCCATTTCTATCAGCCTACCCACCTCCACAGCTACCCCTAACAAACACACACTTTAAGCACAAACAAGTGCCTATGGACATGCAGCTTAAAGACCTTTCTCTGGCCCCTACTTCCAGCCATTACCGGCTGTACAGCCCTCCCAAGTTGAAACCTGGAGCTGCCCCTGGGTCTAGGCTGAGTAGGGAAGAGCCAGGGACAAGTGCCTAGTCCTCTCTCGGCCTCCGTCCCACCTGCGCAGTGAGGGGTTGAAATGGAGGGTCTCCCCGGGTTCCCTCTGCCAGGGAGTCTCCTGAGGATCCAGGCTGCCCTCAAGGGGAAGGGGATTTTTACCCTCCTACGCACCCCACCCCTGCAGTGAAATCAGAAAAGGGAAGGAAGCAGGACCCGGACTGCAGAGCTTGCAGGCCCACCTGAAAAAGAGAAGTGAGGCCTTCCCATTTTAGGAGTGGGTTGGGGGCATCAGACAGTGTCAGGCTGGGGCAGGACCAGGCACCACCCCCACTGGCCCCGACTCTCCGTGCGTCTTTGAGCAAGTCTCTGCCATTCTCTGGGCCTGCCACGTGGGTACAGAAGTATTTCACATGGTGCTCTCCACTCGGGAGGGATTCCCGCAGGAGTATGGTGCCATACTCGCAGGAGTATGTTCTCTGCACTGGCTTGCTGCACAGGGAGGGCTGGCCAGACCTCAGACCTCAGGGTGCCCTAGCAGCTGCTGCTCTTGGATGCACTTTGGGGGGCACATGCACAAGTTACAGTACGGGAGATGTAAGGGTCCTGCCCCAGGACCGTGAGAGCTCCTGGTCTCGACCCAGGGGTGGGACTCCTGGTAAACCCATTGGAAACTGTCAGAATGAGACCACATCTTGTTTACCCCAGCAACCAGCAAGGGGGGGCTAGGAAATACCAGGACCCCCTGCTGGCCAGCGCTCTGCACTTCCTGGGCCAGGGCCCAGCCCAAGGGGTTGTTACTCTAGGAGAAAGCAAACACCCTGTGTGGGAATAAGGAGGATATCAGAGAGGAGGGAAAACAAGTCCCGCTTCTTGGCCTTCTCAAGGAGCTGGGGTTGCCTAGCCTCCAAAGGTGGGGAAAGGCCCACCCAAGCCTGGGTCTTGCTGGGGTTCAACGTCTCCAGCTCATTATCAATGTGCTCGCTCCTTCAGGGTCCCCACACCCAGGCTCTGCCTCTCACCATGTGAACGCGGGAAGTCCCTTCCCCTCTCTGAACCGCAGTTTCTCATAAGGCTTTGGAATCTAGTGAGCTGTATCAAAGATGAGACCACGTAATCTGGATGAGAGCAGCTCTGCTGCTCCCTTAGCTCAGGGATCAGGGGCAAGTCAACCTCTCTGAGTAAGTTGAGGCGAGAACATCTACTCAAAAGTTTGTTAAAATCATGGCGGTAGAGCTCTCACCTCCATTACTAGCACATAGCACTCCACAGGTAACGCTGACTCAAGGGAGTTAATAGTTAACTTTAATATCTGGCTTCCTTCCTCTTTATACATCTTGAATGCCTGTCCTCTGGGTTCTGGACCAGGGCCAACTCATCACCCCTCTCTTTGTTTCCTCCTTCCGCTGCCTCTTTCAATAATAAAGTTATTGCCCAAAGCCAGAAGCCAACCAGAAGTACCAGGAATGATGACACAGATGTTGCCAGGCAGAAGTATTCACAAAAGGGTCTGAAACTGGCCCAAGTCTGGCATGGCCTGAGCACACAGGGCCCAGCCTGTTTTACAAGCAGCAGCTGAACTAAAAGGAAAACCAGACATGGATTTGACAAGGGGGCACACTCTCTGTACACTGAGCCCACACTGGCTCTGTAGCTCACTGGGTGGCCTGAGCTCAGAAGGGTCCCACCTCCCCTCTCCGCAAACTGTACCTCTAGAAGCAGGCCAGAGGGTAGGTGGCTCAAAATTTGAAACCAGGCTAGTCCTGGGTTCAAATTCTGACTCCAGTATTCACTAGCTGTGGTAATTTAGGTAAGTCACTTACCAAAATGAGCCTCAACTTTCTTATATAAAGAATGGGATAAAAGTACTTGACTCATAGGGTTACTGTAAGAATTAGCATTGAGTTTAGCACTTAGTTGTGTCCGTACTTACTAACAGTAGCCGAGAACTGGTAGCAAGTACACAGCAAATAGAAAACTATAATGACTATTGTCGTCATTATCACTGAGACCCAGAAAGAAGCAGTGATTTATTCAAGTCATATGCGACAGTACAGAATCTGGACCAGAATCATGCCGTCACAAGAGAGCTGGCTGGCCTTCCTAGTCACAGGATTCCCCAGATCATTGCTCTAATGATCTGTATCAGGTTACCTGTCCCCCAGAACGCAGGTCCTCATGACCTCTCTGAGTGTCTCTCTCAAACGCCTTTCTGTCTGGCAACAGCTGACATCATCACACCTAGCTCTGAGTCCCAGTGATTCACAAATGACTTTGTGGAGATTGAGAGAGCAGGGGACATTGTGGTAACTGCACTCCAGCGCCTCCCTTTTTTCAGAAAAACACATGGCTGAGGCCATCTTGAGCCTGGGAGAGGGGAGTGGCGGTCCTCTATATGGTCCCTTGCTGCAAGGGAGGGGGTACACACACAATCCACATCAACCCTCAGCCCTTTCTAGAAATTTAGCCAAAGCCCCCCTTGCCCTTTTTTGACCCCCTTCCAACATCCTTCAGTCGCTCCTATGATGGCTGATGTCTCCGTCTACTCTACAGACCCCTGCGACTCGAATTCCCTTGATACAAACACGTTATTAGGAGGGAACTCCTATGATGAGCTACTCTATCATTCTTTTAGAAACTTGGTTTCTCCATCTAGGATCTATAACATTTTCAAAATCTGATCCAAGATTTCTAACCTAGGGTTGATGGCCCAGCTTCATGGGATCCGTGAAGTCTCTGATATTGTGTGAAACTCTAGGGAGATGGTACAGAGCTCTCTCCATTTTTCAGAAGGGAAGCTCATCATGTAAAGTTAAAACCCCTGCCCTAGAGGAGCTCCCTCATTTTACAGGAGGGAGGACCGAAGCCCAGGGCAGGCCAGAGACTTGCTCAAAATCACCCAAACACTGTTAGAACCAGAGCCTGCCTCCGTGCACCCTGTGACTCCGGCCTAGTGCCCCTTCCCCAGCACCTCTGCATGTCGTTGTGGCCCGGGATGGGTATGCCCACTCCTGCTGCTCACACATACCTCTCCGGGTCTCTGGGGCGCTGGCTCAGCATGGGCAGCTGCTCATGGTTGGAGATAAGGTCACGTTGGTCATCCATGGTTCTGGTCTCTGGTCTAACCCAAGGCTCTTGCTGCCTCTGCTGCCTCTGCTGCCACCGCTGCTGCCTGCGTATCTGAGAGTCTGAACCCCTGGCTCACCTCTTGAAGTTTGGGCTGAGGAGAAATCTGATTCGTCCACGGGAGGCCACTCCACCCACCTGGTAGAAGTGGAAGTGAAAGTCACAAAGCTGGAAATACCCTGACTTGAGCAAAATTGCCTTTGATGGGGCAGGATCAGGAGGGGAAGCTCCCCAGGTAGGTAGAAAGGCCAGTGTGCTCCCATTGGCTGTTGAGGGCCCTCATCACTTGTTTCTGAGCAGACCTTTGGATTCATAAGGTTCTTTGAATGTTTCTAAAAACATCACTCCCTAGATAGGAAATCATTTTGAAGTAGAAAATGTCTTTGTTTGCCTCCTGTTCTCACCCATAGATATGTGGGTGCAGAAAGGAGCTGCTCACACTCTGGGAGCTCAGCCAAGTGCCTCTCCACCTCTCTGGCCTCAGTTATGTCATCTCAGAAACAGGGGAGGAAAGTTGGATTCAGTGTTCCCTCTGCTCCCATCTAATTCAAACATTTTTTTAACTTGAGTCCACAGTTTTAAGGCTATGGTACTAATATTTGCCACCATGTACTAAACCCACCTGTGTGCCAGGCCCTGTGCTAACTGGTTTACAAACTTTGTTCCATTTAATCTTTATAGTGACCTTTGAGGACTGTTTCATTATCTCCATTTATAGAGAGAGACATGGAGGCTTTGAAAGGCTGCATGCTTGCCCAGGATCATGCGTCCAGGAATTGGCGAAGCCTGTGTTTTTAACCATTCTTCCCTTCTGCCTCCTAATGTTCAAATGGTGTGGCTCAAATTCAGGAGAGGGGGGCAAGGAGGAGGAAGGAAAAGAAGAGTGACTGAGAAGGGGTATCCAAGAGAGATTTAACTTTGTTGGCAAGGTTTTATTTCTTATTATCTGTGGCTTATATACCACGTTCATTTTGTTAATCTTTGATCTTTTGTTTTTAAGTTTTCATTAATGCATTTTTTTAATTTAAAGACTTTGTGGCTCTAAGATTCAGTGAATCTTAAATTTGAAGAGTCAGGGAAGACAGTATATATACATAGGGCAGGGGAGGGAGCAGAGCAGACATGGTCTTTGGTGCGGTCAGACCGGGTCCAAATTCCCAGTCAGAGACATCCTCGCTGGGTGATCTGAGCCAGTTCCTCAACTTTTGTGCATCTTTTTTCCTTTGAAAAGTAAGGACAATAATATCAACACTAAACTTGCAGAGCTGTTAGATTAAGTAGGCATCTAGCACAGAGCCTGGTACAATAGGAGATGCTCAAGAAATGAAACCGTAATTACTCTATTACTCTTAAGATACTTTTCTGCCCTGATTTCAAATGATACTATGAATCTATAATAATCAAAACAGCATAGTGCTGGCACAAAAACAGACACATAAATCAATGGCACAGAATACAGAACCCAGAAACAAACCGCCACTTACGTGGTCAAGTAATGTGCGACAAAGGAGGCCAGACTATACAATGGAGGAATGACAGCCTCTCTTCAATGAGTGATTTTGGGAAAATTGGACAGAAACATGCAAAAAATGAAACTGGACCACTCTCTCATACCATATACAAAAATAAACTATAAATGGACTAAAGACTTAAATGTAAGACCTGAAACCATAAAACTCCTGGAAGAAGACACAGGTAGTAAACTATTTCACATTCGTCTTGTAATATCTTTTTTGGATATGTCTCCTCAAGCAAGGGAAATAAGCAAAAATAAGTAAATGGGAATTAATCAAACTGATAACTTCTCCACAGTGAGTGAAATCATCAACAAAATGAAAAGACAACCTACTGAATGGGAGAACGTATTCACAAATGATGCCCAAAATATATAAGGAACTCATACAACTCAGTTTTAAAAAATGAACAGCCTGACCAAAAAATGAAGAGACAGTTCTCCAAAGAAGACACACAGACGGCCAACAGACATATGAAAAGATGCTCAACATCACTAGCCATCAGGAGAATGCAAATCAAAGCTACGATGAGACACCACTTCACGCCCACAATAATGGCTCTAATAAGAAAGACAGATAAAAACAGGTGTTGACAAGGATATGAAGAAATTGGAACCCTCATACACTACTGATGGGGATGTCAAAGAGTACAGCTACTTTAAAAAACAATTTGGCAATTCCTCACAGTTGAACACAGAGTTACCATGTGACCCAGTAATAATTCCACTCCTAGATATTTACACAAGAGAAATGAAAACATTACACGAAAACTTGTACAAATACTTGCAGCACCAATATTCATAATAGCCCAAAAGTGAAACAACTCAAATATCCATCAAATGATGAATGGATGAACAGAATGTGATATATCTGTACAGTGGAATATTATTTAGCCATAAAGAGGAATTAATATCCAATTAAAATAAAATTTTTTTGCCCTGACTGGTGTGGCTCAGTTGGTTGAGTGTTGCCCTGCAAACCAAAAACTTACCAGTTCAATTCCTGGTCAGGACACATGCCTGGGTTGCTGGCCTGGTCCCCAGTTGGGGGTGTGTGAGAAGCAACTGACTGATGTTTCTTTTGCACATTGATGTTTCTCTCCCTGTCTTTCTTCTTCCCTTCCTCTCTCTCTAAAAATAAATAAATAAATAAAATATTCTTTTTTAAAAATGAAGTACTGATTCATGCCACAAAATGAATTTTGAATATGTTAAGTGAAATAAGCTAGAAACATAAGGCTACATACTGTGATTCCATTTATGTGAAATGTCTCAAATAGACAAATCCACAGGGACAGAAAGTAGATTAGTGGTTGCCAGGGGCTGGGGGGAGAGGGGACAGGGAATGATTGCTAATGAGTAGGAGTTTCCTTCTGAGGTGATAAAAATATTCTGGAATTAGTGGTGATGATTATACAACTTTGTGAATATACAGAAAACCACTGACTTAATATAATCTTTAAAGTTTTAATATTATGATATGTGAATTATAGCTCAATTTTTTAAAGACTTCTTGGTAATAATGGCTGGAATACACATATACCTTTGCTTCCTCTCTCGCTTTGCTTCTGTCACTAAATGACAAAGACTTGTGGGGGGTTTGTTTCTTTTTTAGGTGTAAATCTATAAGGACAAAGAGAACAGGAGATGAGAAAACAGCAGGATAATTTTAGAAGCTGGATAACAGACCCCAGAAAGCTGAATCCCAAACCTGTAGCTAGAAAAACTGACAAGCCACCTATTTCTGTGGCAGGATAGGCTCGGAAATTGGGTTACTAGGCACCTGGGTGGGAGTCAAGGTGGAGCTGAAAGGAGGATTGGTTGGAAGTCTGTTTATGAAACACTGGATACCTGTGTCTTCATCCTCCCTTCGCCTGAGAGGATACTGGAAGTTCATCTCCAGCCACAGCGCAGGGCATGGGCCTGGGTACTGAAGCTGGGAGACTCAGCCTCCTCCCCAAGCCAGTTCCCAGAATGCCAGAAGCCAGGCCTTCTCCTTCAGGCAATAAATGGGAGGATTCTACCCAGAGGAGCATGATCAGCTCAGGAGGAATGACCTAAAGATCAGACATTAGCGATTCCCCAACGACACAACCCCGGTCAGACAACCCTACAGGTAAGCCCTCAGTGGGTACGTGCGACTCACAGGTCATGCTTTCACTTGGCTTTTTAGACAATCAAGGGTCATGGAACATCTGAAGAAACCCTCTAACAGAAGAGAGAATGAACAAAACAAATAACCACCCCCCCAAAAGCACCATGGAGGAAACAAATGGAGATAAAAGACCATATTGCACTCATGAAACAAGAATAGGATGCTATGAAGATATAAGTACTATCAGAAAAACAAAACCACAGCTATTTAAATTTAAAATACAGGGCAGAGATTAAACAATCAGCAGGTGGAAGATAAAGTTTTTTGTTTAAATCTTCCTGAAAGAAGACTATAAAGATAAAAGAAATCAGAAAGAAAAGAAAGGAGAACTAAAGACCAGTCCAGGAGGCTCAACAGCCAAATATCAGAGTTCCCAGAAATAGAGAACAGAGAAAATCAAGGGTGGGGGGAGAAAATCGTCACTGATATAATTCAGCACAATTTCCAGAACTTAGATATAAATTTCCAAACCGAAAGGGCCTGGTGAGTTCCGAGGACAAGGTAACAAAATAATTTCTCACTAAGGCACATCATCGTGAAGTTTCAGGAAAAAATAAAGACAAAAGATTCCACAAATTTCTAAAAAGGAATAAACAGGATGGGTACAAAGTACCAGGAATCAGAATAACTTCAGACTTTTTCACAGCAACCCTGGAAACCAGAAAATAACGAAGTAATACCTTCAAAGTTCTATGGGAAAATGATTTCCACCCTATTTTACTACACCAAAATATGAAAGAGGTGAGGGTGTTAAGATATTGTCAGCATCCCAAAAAATTTTGCTCTCTCAAAAAGCTTCAGGAAGGTATGCTCAACAAAATGAAGGAGTTCACTAAAAATAAAGGAAGACCTGGGACGCGGGAAACTGATATTCAACTCACAAAAGGGAACGGAGACCTCCAGGATGACACAACAGAAAAATCCCAGGAGCAAAGCAATGGATCCACACTGGAGGCTCTAAAAGTCATTTCCTCAACAAGTTAAAGTGACAGATACCTAATATGCCTGAATGTACTAAGAAATAGGTTAGGTCATTTTTGGAGAGTATGAGATTGAATTATGATAATTTCATAGAAAATTAAGAAAATGAAAGACTAAGACAACCCTTGGGAAAACAACAGTTATAGGAAATGAATAGTTATCCCAGTATACTATATAGCTCAGCTATGAACAGCATGTACATTATCATAATATGATGAACATTGAATACTGATCTAACCAAATGTGCAATAGAGGCATATGGGAGAATGGGAGGACAGGAAGGGTGACCTAGAGGGGACAGAGGAGGAAAGAGTCCTAAATCATCTTCCATAGTGACAAGCCAACCCGATAATGTTTAAAACTGAAAAATCAGGAAGTAACAATACCAAAAAGCTCTTCAGAGATATGGAGGTAAGTAGCAAAAAAATTGGCTGCACATGTCTTGAAATGGTATGAAAAGGAAAGTGAGGAACCGCTATTTTTCACAGCCAACCTTATAGAAATATTTTATTCTTTAAATATGAGAATTTATAACTTTGATACAAAGTAAAACTTAATTTAAAAATAAAGAAAAAAATGTATCAAAGTCAATGGATTTTAAGCTGTAGTAACAAAATGTCAGTCTAAATAAAACCTTTTCCCCTAAGGCAACTTTAGGCCATCCTGTCCTTGCCTGTTGGAAGCTAGAGACAGTTCCAGCCAGAAAGGTGGGCCCTAAGACCAGAGTAGGCTAGACTATGGCTCCTTCCACCTGCTCTAATAGGGTAAGAGGTTTCAGTTGTCAGACATGCCCCACCACCCAGTAGAGGAGCCCATCCCACATACCCTTCCTGCTTGCGGGAGGAGACAGAGTGACAAGAAGGAAGGCTTGGATCTGCCACACCTCTAGAGGGGGATGCAGGTTTAGAGAAGAATTCAGCTTCCCCCATTGTTCATACAGAGAAAGTCTGGCTCAGAGAGAGGAGAAGAACTGGCCGAAGGTCACACAACAAGGTCACACAGAGCTGAGACTGGCCCCTGCAGTACGACATGAGTGTTAAACAAAAGAGCTCCGAGAAAGACTTCCTGGATGCACACCCCAGTTCCAAAACGGCAGCTGGCAGAGCTGAGGAAGGGAGAACACAGGTGAGTCGAAGACATCACTTTCCCAGAAAGCAAGAACGTGTTCAAAGACTACTGGGGTTTGTAAGAAGGACCCTGGAACCAACTTGAAGGGGGCGCTTGCCAGTCAAATATAGGACAACTGCGGCATCAATTAGAATAATTTACCCTGCCTCTTTAGAAGGATCTGTAATTTAATCCCAGTCAAAGAAGAAAACTCTTCTTTATAAAAGAGTGCAAGCTAAATAATGTTTAAAAAAAAGAGACAGAATTAGAAAATCAGGAGAGCCTCAATGGGGAAACACTTTGTTGCAAAAGGCCCCGAATATAATAGTATAATACCTATTTCTGGAAGAAAGGGACTAGCTGCTCTGCTTCTCCCCATCTTATTCAGGGGGGACCATTGAGCAAGAAGAGAATTTGATTTGCCCAAGGTCAGATGTTCTACAACCAGACCAGGATCTGGGACTCCCCGACTCTTCTCCAGGGCAAGGCACCATCTGGCAGGTAAGTAAACAGCATGGCCTTTGGACATGTGATCTCGGACGGTACAGCTGAGCATGACGGACTGAGTCCTCCCCCATGACTCATTCATCTAGCAAATACGAGTTAAGCACCAGTTCTAGGCCAGGCACTAGGACTCGGGCATTTGGAGACACCTTGCGAGGGCTGAGCCCAGTCTCTGGTGGTGCAGGAACCCGATCTCAAAGACCAGACTGCCAATGACTGGGGCTGGGCTTTGGGCAGGGGTCAGGGTTCAATCTCTGGCTGGGGGCAGATCACAGCTTGAGGCTGGAGGCGGGGAGACCAGCTTAGGAGGCTGTGGTGCAAAGTCAAGCTGGACAGCTGGGCCTGGTGGAGGCTGTGGCTGGGAGCATGGAAGGGGTTGAAGAGTAAAACTGCCAGAACAGTCCACACGACTCAGGCCAGACTAGATGTGGAGGGGACGGGGAGATGCTCCTGAGCTCTCCTACTTGGGTGAAGGAGAAGATGATGTCAGTCATAGAAGGAGGAAGTCCGTGGCACATTTGAGAAACAGAAGGAAGAGCAGTGCATGTTAGCACAGTGAGCAAAGCAGAGTGGTTTGGGATGTTGTTGGAGGAACAGGCCTGGCCCAGGCTGTGCAGGCCTCCTGGCTCCTTGGGTATTATTCCAAGAGCAATGGGAAGCCAATGGAGGGTGTCAGGCAGGCAGGGGCTGGGTCTGGTTTATGTGGCCTACAGATTTAAGGCGGGGCAGGAGTGGGAGCCAGGAAGCCAGTTAGAAGTTGAAGTAGTGGTGGCTTCAGGTGGTGGTGGTGGTGGTAGTGGAGAAGTGGACAGATTCGATAGCTGTTTTGAAGGTAGAAATGTCAGAACTTGCTCTGGGAGTGAGGTCAAAGATGGTGCCCGGGTTTGGGCCCCAGGGTGCAATGGATGGTGGTATTCGCTGAGATGGGGAGGGTTGGAAGTATGCACTCCAGGACAGGTAGACTCTAGAGCTTTGTTGTAGCTACCTTTGGTGTGACACCCACGTGTAGACAACACGTAGATAGGTGAAGGTATTGGAGTGAAACTTAAAGAATAAACACATACATTTGTGAACTATCAAGCTGCAGGCAGCATTTAAGACCTTGGGACTAGGGCTGCGCTCCGGGGAATCTCAACATTTAGAGATCGAATGGAGGAGCAGTCCTGACCAGCAAGAGGGACAGGGTACAACCACAGATCCCAATAAAGCAGTGAAGGAGGGAGTGCCAGCTGCGTCAAATATTGGTAAGAGGGCAAGGCAGTGAGGACCAAGAAACGTCCATGCACTTGGCCACATGGAGTCGTGAGACAAGATCAGGTCTGCAAATTGGGTTGGGAGATGACTGGGAGGGAGACAAGTGAAGCCAGCATTTGGCGGGGGGGGGGGTCTAGCTCACCTTCTGCCAGGTGCTTCCACAGAGCTGGCCTCCACAGCAAGGTCACTCTGTCCTCCAGCCTCCTCCCCAGGCAGGGGTGGCCCTGGAGAGCCTCTCCTCTAAGGCTGCAAAACCAGCTCCCTGCCAGCTCTCTTCCTGCTCCCTGGCACTCAGACCTCCTTCCCCAGCCTGGCAGTTCATTTCTCAAACCTGGCAGCTCATTTCCCAAATGCTGCCACCAGCCGCATCCACTGGGTTTGAGGAATTAGTGAAACTTTCCGAATTACATCAAGGCCTTGGCTCCTGACTTACATTCCCTCTTGGTGGAACTCTGTGTCATCTCTGTGACTGAGTATAAATTATTCTGCGTGGTTTCTCATTTTAATGTCACAACAGCCCTGTGAGTCTAAATGAGATGTACAAATACTAAGTGCTGATAAGTGGTAAACCTGGGATTTGAACCCAGGTCTCAGCTGTCTGCAGAGCCCATTCTCTTAACTGGCATGCCACACTGCCTCCCACAGACCCCTTACTCACTTGGACCAGTCTTAGTGAAGGTCATGCCTCCTGTAGCCTCTGTTTCCTTAGGAAAAGAGGCAGATTAGAAAGGCAGATAGCATTCCTTCCCAATCCTTGTTTCATGTGGGTAATTTCTACCTCCATTACTCTCCAGACAAGCTTAGTATCAGTTCACCAGGCTTGTGTCCTACTCAACAATGATCCTTCTTGAGCATTTCTCAGTGGCTTGCTTACATGCCTCCAAAGACGAAGAGCTCACTACCTCCATGAGCAGCGAGTTCTAGGACAGCATAGCAACCCAGAGAGTGGACTCCAGCCCAAGTTGCTGTGGTTGAATCTCAACTCTGCTACAACCATGCTGTGCCTCAGTTTCCTCATCGGTACAATGGTAATAATAACAGTACCTAGTTTCCTAGTTCCACTAATATGATTATGAGGATTAAATGCTACCTTTTAGTTGCTTGGTAAGTGCTTAATGCATTTTAAGTATTGACATTACCATTACTGGCGTTTTCCTTGAGGCAGAGCTACAGCTTGCCTCCCTACAACCTCCATACTTTGTGCCTCGCGCTGTCCCTTGGTATTCTATCCTCTTCTGCACTCACCTGCTGGTTTTGTTCTGCATTTCTCAATTTTCATTTTCTCCTGATGCCAGATTTTTTTTGCAAGCTCAGCTATTCATCTCACAAACATGATTTTCCTAAGATCATGATTTCTCCTTGACAGAGTCACTGGTTGTTTGCCGGCCACGCTCAAAGTTGCCAAACACATAACTGGGAGGGGGAGAATGGAAGCATGGGCCTGCTGGTTAGCTCCAGGCTTTTGCGTCCCCTGGATTTAGAATGCCCATCAGTGGGCCCATTGATTGCACAGCCTTACTAACTACCATCAAGGCAGGATTATGTCAAGATTAAAAGCCCAGCCCTGACTGGTGCGGCTCAGTGGGTTGGGCATCATCCCTCAGACTGAGGTCACCAGTTCAATTCCCAGTCAGAGCCCATGCCTGAGCAGTGAGCCAGGTCCTCGGTTGGGAGTGTGCGAAGAACAACTGATCAGTGCTTCTCTTGCACATCAGTGTTTCTCCTTCCCTTTCTCCCTGCTTTCCCCTCTCTAAAAATAAATAAATAAAACCTTTTTTAAAGATAAAAAAATTAAGAACCCAGACTCAAGCCAGATGGAGTCAAGTTCAGATTTAAGACTCTTCTACTTACTTGCTCATGATCTTGGTCAAGACATGGCCTCCCTGAACTTCAGTGTCCTCATCTGAAAAATTAAAACTAATAATCTTGCCTACTTCACAGGGTGTTGTGAAGATTCAAGATAATGAATATAGAACACTTAGCACAGTGCCCAGCTCAATAAATGGTTGACATGAATTATTAATATTCTAGAGCTATACCATCTAATATGGCAGCCACTAGCCACATGTAGCAGTTGAAGCCTTGAAACGTGGCTAATTCAAATTGAGATATGCTCTGAGTATAAAATACACACTGGATTTCAAAGACTTAGTACAAAAAAAATGTAAAATATCTTGATAACAATTTTTATATTGATTAACATTGAAATAAAAATATTTTGGATAGGTTAGGTTATAAGTAAAATATATTTTAAAAATTAATTTCATTTTTATACTTTATTAAATAGCTACTAGAAAACTTGAAATTACACATGGCTCAGTTTTGTGATATCCATTATATTTATTTTAGTGCTATTATAATAGAGTTTTGTGGTGTTTCTTTTCCCTTTTTTCTTTTTTTTTTCCCTTTGGTGGTGGTGGGGGGTGGTTTGTTTTCCCAAGGGGGAAGAGAAATGGTTTATTAGATTTGGGGGCATCTAGATTTGGGGGCACCTGTCTCCAGTATTTGAGCTGCAAGGGCTCTTTGGAGATTATAGAGATCCAATTTCCTCTCCGTAAAGATGGGAAACTGAGGCGAGTAAGAAATGGAGGTATGCCTAGAGCCACAGAAGTAATGATAGCAGAGCAGAGGCCTCCCCCACCCCAGCAGGAGCTGTCAGGAGGAATGCCGCCACCTGACGGTGTGACTGCGGCAAGCTCTTGCAGCAGCCGGGCTTCCTTCGGGAGCAGCGTTCTGCTGCCATCTACTGCCCAGCACCCTGCAGAGACACAAGGACAGGAATGGTCCTCCTCTTCCTCCTTGCCAGTCTGAGTGCACTGAACTGCAACATGTCAGGGGTATGACCGAGCAGTGATTAAGGGCATAATCCGTGGTTACAGGCAAACGTAGGTGTGAATCTCAGCTCTGCTTTTTTCTAGCTACGTGTCCCTGGACAAATCACTTAACTTCTCTGATGCTCACTTTCCCCATATGTAAAATGTGGGTAAGAGTCCTTACCTCAAAGCAATTAGGAGATGCCTGAAATCTGAATCAACAAATATTTACAGAGCACTACTACTCATGCACTGTTACCAGTGCCAAGATCCAGCAGTGACCTAAACAGACAAGTCTAGTGGTTCTTGAAGTGTGGTCTCCAGACCACAGACATCAGCACTACCTAGGAACTTGTTAGAAATGCAAATCATCAGGCCTTCATGCCATGTTTACTGAAGCTGAGTCTGATGCATCCTCAAGGTTGAGATCCTCTGGACTTGGGGACTGAAGACAACAGGGTGAGGCAGTGATGAAGTAGCAGGGGAGTCATATAATCCAGTCAGTTCCAGATCACCCCACTGCAGGACGGTCTAGGGAGAGGCAGGGGCCATGGGAGATAGGAAGACTTGTTAGGAGACTGTTGTAGGAGCTCAGGTAAGAGAAAGGGGGGCCAGAAGTTGAAGCCATCTCTAGGGACCTGGTTGGGCTGCAGTTATAGCCAGGAGCAACAGGCTTTCCTGCCAAGGTTGGGCTTCCAGGGTCCGCTATCTCAGGTGGCCAACAGCTCAGTCCTGCCTTGCCTGCCTCTGTGACCAAATAGGCTGCTACATCCCAACTTGATCTGCAGAAATTAGCTCTCCTTGAAAACAAAACCCTGAAAGGAACTGCTTTCAAAGACCCGGCTGATTATATCCCTGGTTACCAAGAAACAGCAAGCCAAGTTGCAAAGTCCCAACACAGGAAATAAAAGAATGCTCCAGCAACCGCCAGCGTTTTTCCACCAGGATTCCAGCCAGCTGTCATTCATGCTGCTTGGCCTCAGAACTGAACAAGCATAAGAATAGCAGCTTCTTCAATGCCAGGCACTGTGCTTAACACTTTAATCTTACCTAATTCTTGTGATATTCTACGAGGCAGCTGGTATTATGGGAATTTACACTAAATGGCTCAGAGGTTAAATAACTTGCTTCAAAGAGTCCAAAGCCTAGGAACTAGGATTTTCATCCAGGCCCGTCTATCTCTGAGGGCCTGTGCCTTAGAAACCACGGTGACGGTGGGAAAGCACCCACATTTTTTCCTGTTCATTTTGGAATAACTTTAGATTTACCGAAAAGTTGGAAAGTAATGGAGGTTGTGTATACCACTCATCCAGTTTCCTCTGTTAACATCTTGGATTACCATGTACACTTGTCAAAACCAAGAAACTACTAACTGGACTCCAGATCTTACTTGGATTTATTTATTTTTTTAAAACATGATCCCTTTCTAGTCCAGGATCCGTTGCATTGTTAGGTCTCCTTAAGCTCCTCCTTTGTACTTGTTTTTCATGACTTTTGACAGTTCATGTAGCTACTTTGTAGAATGTCCTCTAATTGGGTTATGGGTTTTCAGAAAGAATATTGCAGAGGTGAAGTGTTCTCATCTGGTCAAGATCAGGGTACACGATTATCGACATGATTTACCAGTCAACCTTAATAGTCTGGTTAAGGTCTCTTCAGGGCAGAGTTAGCATTTTCCCTTTCATATTCTGTTCTTTGGAAGGGAGTCACAAAGCGCAGCCCACACTCAAGGGGAGGGAAAATTAAGCTCCACTCACTGGAAAGGGGAGTATCTATATTATTTGGATTTTTTTCTAAAGATATTTCTTTTATAGAGGGAGGAGGGACACATCAATGTGTGGTTTCCTCTCACACACCCGCTACTGGGCACCTGGCCCACAACCCAGGCATGTGCCCTGACTGGGAATTGAACCAGAGACCCTTTGGTTCAGACTGTCACTCAATCCACTGAGCCACACCAGCTGGGGCCTATTTGGAATTCTTTTAGATGTATACCTTCGTTTACTAAAATCACTTATATCAGCATGGATTTATTTTATACTTTGGAAAGTAATCCCCTTCATTTTTAAGATGAAGAACATTCAAAAAAGGTTGATTTGTTCAACAAAGTTGGTAGGAGTCATGGCTAGACCTGGGGCTCCAAGGCTCAAGCCGTTAGTTGTGAAGAATACGACCTGTGTATCCAGACGGTGAAATGTTATTCAGCAAGGAATCAAGGACCAGGTCCATGCTACATGATGAACATTGCAAACACTGTCGTTGTCCCACCTCTCCCAACAACCCGTTGGTGTACCAATCCCTTGCAGAACACTCACACTCAGTACCATCTGGTGCCACTGGGTCCTTGGAACTAGATACAAGCTTCCGGAAAGCAAAACTTTTATCTTTTTCACTGCCGATGAAAATAGGGCTTGGTGTATATTTGTGGGGCGACTGAATCTTTATGTACTTTATGTACTGATGTAGAACAATCTCCAAGATCTGCCAAGTGAGAGAAAGCAAGATGCAATAGAGTGCGCTACCAGTTTTGCACAGAAGGTATTGGGGGTGGGGGGCAGGTCTACACCCACATATGTTTATATATGGAGGCTGGAAGGCTCCTCTTCTGCTCAGGCTGCACTTGGCTCCAGTTTCCACTCTGCTCTAGCTCTAAGAATTGGGCCACTTTTCCAACCAAGGTCTCCAAAGCCTTGGTCTGCTTTAGATGACTGAGATAACCTAATGCCACAAGCAGTGTACAGACCTATTTCCCCTCCCCTCTTCTTTTCAATCCTCACTAGAGGATATGTTTACTGACTGTAGAGGAAGAGAAAAGTGAGAGAATCACCCATCGGTTGCCTCCCGTACAAGCCCTGACCAGGGACAGAAACTGCAACCTTTTGGTGTACAGGATGATGCTCCAACCAAGCCACCTGGCCAGGGCCCCTCACCTCTTCTTGGGCACCTCTGCCCAGGAAGCCAGGTTGCAGAACACAGGCTCACCACTAACCCACGTCAGGGGCTGGCTCCAACCCTCTGTATTCCTGCCTGATAGGCTGTATACGTCCTGAAGCAATTCATCTATTTAATGCCTACTGGCTTAGCACAGCACCTGTAATCTCAGGTTAGTCCCGCACCCTGTTTAAACACAGAGAAAGGGATTAAACTTCCCAGAGGGGTGGCCCCTAGATGAAGGAGAGACAACTGGAGTCAAAATAGTTGACACAAAGGCAATTTATTAACAGAAAACAGTAATTTGAGGACTCCTGATCACAGACGGCGACCACGGCGACCTCCCTTCCTGCGGGTGCTGTCGGAGGGGATGGGGGTGACATCCTCTGCGGGGAGAAAGAGAAAACATCACTGCCCAGAGCTGGGTGGGAAGAAGGCCAGGGCTCCCTAGGCCAGTGGTGTAATGGATCAGCGGTGTATCCCACTGCTCCGCTAATGGGTCCTCAGTATATAACAGATGGCCCTGGAGCTGCCCCTCTGCTGCCTCCTCAAAATTTCTGAAGTGGTTTGAACTTGTTTTCCAGAAGAAGCTGAGGTTCAGAGAGCGTACACAACTTGCGCAGGCTGCCAGAAGCAGGCAACAAACCCAGGTTCCTGACACCTAGCCCAGACGCTCCAGTAGAAAAATCCTCCTAAACTGAAGACAGGTAAAAGGATGAAAATATTCTAAAAAAATTTTTAAAGAGAAGGCTACACTGATGGATCAGCACACGATGCTACCACCTGAACAGAAACAATAAAGAAGGGCTAACACCTGAGGCTACACAAATGTAGAGGACCTGTATGATTGCCAAACATGGGGAATGCTTTGCTGCTCCCACATTCATTTTTTTGTCGTGACTGGCATGCCCTCCTGATAGTTATGGGCATACCCCGGAGATATTGCAGGTTCGGTTCCAGCCCACTCCAATAAAACAAGTCACACAAATTTTTTGGTTCCCCAGTGCCTATATGTTTACACTATACTATAACCTATTAAGTGTGCAATACATCTATACAAAAAATGTACATACCTCAACTAAAAAATACATTACTGCTAAAAAACGCTAACCATCAAGACTGTTAGAAAAATGGCATTGATATAGTAGGTCTACACAGGGTTGCCACAAACCTTCAATCTGTAAAACACATATCTGTGAAGCACAATAAAGCAAAGCACAATAAAACAAGTTCTGCTTGTAGTAGGCGAGGACCACGCAGGAGGCAGCCACACAAAATATCGGTAGTAACCCACTTGAGAAAACGGTAAAGGAAAGGACAAATCATCTCTCAGTTCCACCAGCCACTGTCAGGCATTTTGCTACACGGTACCTCTCGTAGTCTGCATCAATAAGCCTGACTGCCAACAGTCACCAGATCAAGCCCTATATCCATGGTCACACCACACGCTTTTTCTGGGGTCAATGCTTCAAAGCAAATCCAAGCATTCGTTATGGGGGAGGGCAGGGGCGACTTACCAATCCGTCCAATCTTCATTCCCGAACGGGCAAGTGCTCTGAGAGCTGACTGGGCACCTGGTCCAGGGGTCTTGGTCCTGGGAAATAAAGGTCTAGTCATTCAGGATTCTAAGATCTCACAACCCTCTAGTTTAGGAATCTATAAACTTTCCTTAAAGGGCCAGACAGTAAATTTTAGGCTTAGTGTGGGCCACTTATGGTCCACTTAGTTTTGTGGCATATTTTGAGAGGGAGGGAAAAAAAACAAAAGACATGAAAAGCACTCAGTCCAGAGACCATGAGAAAAAGAAGTGGCAGGCCTAATGTGGCTCCTGGGTCAGTGCCCTCCTCGCCACCTGCTCTGCCTATAGCCCATTTAAGGCACTGCCCCTTTCGGCTACATGCTTGAAGTCTGTCTTCTTTGGTGATCTGTCCATTTCCAACTACCCCGCCCACCCAAGACCAAGATACTACCATCTCCACACTGGCCCAGTTTAACAACTCCCTATCTGGTCTGTACCCCAGACAGAAGTCATCTTTAACAAACTCCAATCCCATCGGTCATTACTATTAAAAAATATTCATGCCCCCTACCATCCCAACTAAATCCTTACAGGTCCTTCATGACCTAGCAAGACCTCTCTGATCACACCTCATGCCACTTTCCCTCAGATGTAAGAAGTTCACTCCCATCTTACGACCTTTTTCTAGCAGCTGTCTCTGGCTGGAATACTCCACCTTCCTTCCTTCACTGGAATGACTCTTGGCACATTTAGATCTTAGTTTAAATTTCACTTTATCACCAACCCATCCTCAACACCGTATTTTTGCTTTCCAGCACTTGCTGAAAACAAGAAACACACTCGTCTGCTCTGTGTTGTTTAAAATCTGATTCTAACAGCCTCAGTGCCACACAGGACGGTACAAGGGATCTTTCCGTTTCCCCATCAACCTCTTCTAATGCCTGGAACAGAGGCCTGGTGTGCAGTGAGTGTTTAATAAACACAGCATGTTGCTGGGGGAAGGGGTGAGCAGGATGTAGGAACCAGTTATCGATTATGCACAAACCTAAGGTGTCTTGTGCAAAGTCGCAAAATAACCAAGCCTCAAATGCAGGTGCTCTGGCACCCAAACCCAGTGATCTCACCACTCAGCCTCAGCCTTACCTGTTTCCTCCTGTGGCCCGGAGTTTGATGTGGAGAGCGGTGATACCCAGCTCCTTGCACCTCTGGGCCACATCCTGGGCGGCCAACATGGCAGCGTATGGAGAGGACTCGTCTCTGTCAGCCTTTACCTTCATCCCACCAGTCACACGGCAGATGGTTTCCCTGGGGACAAAAAGCACAAGGTTATTTCCACTCCTCCAACGAGGACTCAGTGTGTCTTGTGTCCTAATGAGTAAAGAGCACCACAGCTGGGGTACGGCAGGGGATGAAGGTCATCCTGAACACGCATCCTGCTCTTGGGCGACACTGCCACGGGCTCTGCCTTCATGGGGTTCAAAGATCCAAGACAGCTAGACTCTGTATTAACGCTGTATATTTACTTACTTTTGCATTTAATTCACAGGAACCAAACTTAGAATTCAAGTGACTTCACACAAATCAGAAAAACTTGCTAATGGTATACAAAACCTGTACCCAGGGCTAACATTCAGTCTACCACTGTCTCTACAAAGCACCAAGAGACAGGGGGTTCAAGGACCACCACACTGTAAGGCCAGAAACAAAACCTCTCCTCTCTCCTAACTCCAGTGCCTGGGAAATTACTAAACAGCCAACCATGTTTCCTTACCTGAATAGTCTTTTTAATTATTTCAAGAAAACCACTTAAAACCGCCACTCAGTCCCAGGGTCACGTCTTCCCCCAGCCCCTTGCTTAGCTGCGCCCTGCACCTCTCCACCCCGATACTCACTTGCCAGAAAGATCAGTGACATGGACGAAAGTGTCGTTGAAGGATGCGAAGATGTGGCAGACACCAAATACGTTCTCTCCCTCAGCCACCTGAGGTCCGAGGCTGATGACCTGTTCCTCCTTCTTTTCCTTCCCCTTGCGAGGTGCCATTTCTGAAAGACAATCAAAAAATGCCACCGTGAACACATCCGTGCTTAGAAAACGTCCCCGGGCTGAAAAGAGCCCCTAGTATTTATTTACACTTTTGGTTCACCAGATTAAGACATACAAAAATACCATCACGCTTTATTGGTTCAGTAATTGCGCCGGGCATGTAATTGCCGGTAATAATCCTCCTTCTCTAGGCAGCCCGAGTGGCGGTGAATGGCATATGATCAAGGGCCTTTGGGGAGGATCAAATGTCTCCCTGGACGCTTCGGACAGGACTACCTGTTCTGCAAAGGACCCCAGGGAGGTGTCCAGGACATGGCTGGGCCGCCCGCTGCCGGAAACACGCGGGCAACCGGGATCTCCAGGTCTGTCTTACTGGCAAATGCCCATCGCAGCCTCTCCCGACCGGCCCCGACGAATCCTGTGGCTCCCACCCCCGTCTCTGCCTTCGGGGCAAACACTGACAGGCAGTCCGTAACCCCAATTTCTGGCTCCGAGAGGCCGTGCCCTGGGCCGGTGCCCAGAGCTTTCAACGTGCCGGACTCACACATCACCCAGACTTAGGAAACACCCCAGACGGGGCCGTTTTTCCTGCATTCCCTCCCTGAATCCTCATTACAACGCCATGGGATCGGCGCGACGGTTACTCTCGTTTTCCGAATTAGAGACTTAGACGCCTGCCTGCGATCGCCCAGAAAAAGCCGACAGGGTGGAGGTGGGATCGCCCACATCAGTCCAGGATCCTCGCTCCTTCCCAACCACGCCCTGCGGCCCCTTAAATGTCGTGGTGGCCGTAACGCGGAGCCAAGCCCTTCAAAGCTAGACCCGCACTCACCCTTACTTCACCGCCGCCGCCCGAGACAGGGCGAGAACCTGCGTCCGGGGTCGGCCGGCCGCGCTCTTCCCGCCGGGAACCTGGCTCGGCTTTCGCGGAAAGACCCCAGCCCTCCGCCCCCGGCCCCACTGGACCCCTCTGCCACAGGATGGCACCGGATTCTCCCCGTCCAGGGCTCCTACCTGCTTGTCGGGTCCAGGCTCCGCCACCGGAAAGAGCGAGTGGGAGAGGGCGGGGCGACAGGTCGCATTCTTGACCCCGGAAGTGTACGTCTGAGGTTACGGGGCGAGGCCTCCTGGAATATGCCGCCTTAGCGTTCCCAAAGAGATTAAGACTCGCCCTTGAAAAACAGTTTACTTAAGGGACTGCCGAAAGTGGCAAGGGGCTGCGTGTAGCCCGGAGCGGGTCGGTCGCTTAGTCTCCACTGTGCAGCTACATCTGCTAGGTGACCGAAGCCTACTTTAAGATGGCGGCCGTCGAGGCGAGAAGACTTCTGCCATTCTGATTCCGGACCTGGCCAGTCTGGAGGCGGCAGCGCACCTCGTGGCGCGGAGGGGAACAACAAAAACAAAGCAGGCAATGAAGGGACTAAGCCAGAAGGTGCGGGTGGGGGGGGCAGGAGTCTCTTAGGCACAGAAAACAGTATGGTGCTGGACAGAGGGAAAGGGGGTTGGAGGGAGGCGGCAGCGGGCAAAAAAGGAGGGGTGAATGGTGGCGAAAAGAGACTTGACTTTGGGTGGTGACTGCACAGTGCAGTATGCAGATGTGTTGAAACCTGTATGGTTTTACTAACAAATGTCACCCCAGTAAATTTAATTAAATCCCTGACCGGTGTGGCTTAGTGGGTTGGGCGTCGTCCCACAGACCAAGGGATCTCCGGTTGATCCTCCATCAGGGCACTTGCCAGTGTCGCAGGCGAGGGCCCTGGTTGGGGAACATAGGAGAGGCAGCTGATGGATGTTTCTTCCCCACATCCATGGTTCTCTCTCACTCTTTCCCCTCGTCCCTACCCCTCTCAACAAAAAGTAAATAAATAATCTTTAAAAAATAAATTCAATTAAAAAACAACAACAGGCAATCAGAGTTTGGCCTACTGTGTACTGGGCAATATAAGAATGAATTATTCGGAGTCATAGGGCCAGGAGTAGAGGCTGATTTAACAGTGGGCACACTGGGCGCGTGCCCTGGGCCCCGACTTCTGAACGCATGCATTTTTATTTTCCCTGTCTCTCTCTTTTTTTTAAGGGGCCCAATATTTTCTTCTGTGCCCAGGGCCTCAGCCGACCTTAATCAGCCTCTGGCCAGGAGGAACATCAGATGGCTGACCAAAGAGAACCTCACGTTCAGTTCTAACTTGTGTTGGTTAGTGATGATGGGACTGGAAAAACTACATTTGTGAAACAGCATCTAACTGGTGAATTTGAGAAGTATGTAGATGCCTTGGGTGCTCAGGCCCCTCCTCTCCTGTACCACACTAACAGAGGATCTGTTAAGTCCATTGTATGGGCTACAGCTGGCAGGCAGAAATTTGGGGGACTGAGAGAAGAGTATTTTATATACATCCAAGCCAATGTGCCATTATAATGCTTGATGTAACTCCGAGAGCAACTTACAGGAATATGCCTAACTGGCATGGAGATCTGGTAGGAATGTGTGGAAATATCCCCATCATGTTGTGTGGCTACAAAGTGGATATTAAGGACAGGAAAGTTAAGGCAAAATCAATTGTCTTCCACCAAAAGAAGAATCTTCAGTACTATGTCATTTCTGCCAAAAGTAACTACAACTTATGTTTTGGAACACAGTTGTTTGCTTATTGAGTTTCAAATATAAACTCAAATATAGTTTATATATTTTGCAAATATAAATGCAAATTGTGTTGCATCACAATATTCAGTGGTGAAACCTTATTTGTTACTGTCATTCCCATGCCTTTTTGTTTAGCATCAGAAGAAAGTTGTATTTCGAATTTCTAAAAGAAAAATTAACTTATTCAGCACTTGCTATTATATACCAACCTGGGATAAGTGATTTATATGCATTGCTTCATTTAATCTTCACAGCATAATCAAACAGATACTGTTTTGATTACCCATTTATAGAGAAGGAATTTTAACAGGTTACGCATTTGTGACCAGTTTGGGATTCTGACTTCAAAGCCTGTGTGTTTAATAGCTACTTCTTTCTATCCCTCTAATAAAAATACTGAAGGACCTTAAAAGGTCAAACAATGTAAAGGGTATTAGGGGGTCTGAGGAAAGGGGTGGGGCAGCTGGCAGAACTAGAGAGAGGGCAGGCAGGGTGGCCCCGAATTAAGAGAGGTTTGAGCCAAGGTGCGAGGCAGGAAAGAGGGCAAGTCTTGCCCATGTCTAAGGGAAGCCTATTACAGGCAGCGGGAACAGCGTGTGGAAAGGCCCAAAGGTGTGAGCACCATTGGCATATTCTAAGGAGAACAAGGAGGCCAGTGTGGCTGGAGAGGAGTGTCAGTGAAGGGAGATGTAGTGATGAGAGATAATGGGTGGTAGGGGCAGGCCATGTCAGCCTTCAATTCGTCATAAGGACTTTGACTTTTACCCTGAGTGGAACCATTGCAGGGTTTTGAGCAGAGGAGTGACAGAATCCGACTCACTCTTTTTTCCTCCTTTTAAAAAATTGATTCTAGAGAGAGGAGAAAGAAGGGAGAAAGAGAGGGAGAGAAACATCAATCGGTTGCTTCTTGCACGTGCCCCAACTAAGGAACGAACCCGAAACCCAGGCATGTGTCCTGACCAGGAATCAAGTTGGTGACCTTTTGGTTTGCAGGACAACGCCCAACCAACTAAGCCACACTGGCCAGGTCCCGACTTACGTTTTAATAGAGTCACTGTAGATGTTCTGTGGAGAATAGACTCTCAGGGGGGGATTGGGAGGGGCTAATGCGAAAGCAGGGATCGTCGTTAAGAGGTAAAAGAAGATATTGGTAGCTGAGACCAAGGTGGCCCCAGTAAGGGGCAGAAAGAAGTGATTAAAATTTGATTGTATTTTGGAAATAGATCCAACAGCATCTCCTGATAGATTAGACACGGGGTGTGAGAAAATGAGATTATCAAGGATAATTTCAACATTTATGGCTGGGGGAACTGGAAAGCCGGAGTTGCCATCAGCTGGGATGGGGAGAAGATCAGATGTGCAGTCTCGGGGCTGAGTTTGAGTGTTTACTTCACATCCAAGTAGAGCTGTTGAGGAGGCGTTTGGGAATGGAGGAGTCTGGAGTGAGGAGAGGTTCTGGGCTGGCTGGGTAAATGGGGGAGTCCCTGGGCGGCATCTAGATGATATTTAAAATGATGAGACTGTTTGTGGCCACTGAGGGGCTGAGTGTTGATAGAGAAGAGATCCAGGGACTGAGTATCAAAGCATGATAGGAGGAGGAGAGAGACAAGGAAAGAGACTCAGGGAACAGAGAGATGGGAGGAAAACCAAGAGAGGCGACGTCCGGGAGGCCGAGTAAAGAAAGGGAGTCAGGGAGGAGGGCGTGGGCAGCTGTGTCCATGGGCTGAGAGGCTGAGTAGGAGGAGGGATGAGAATGACCGCCGATGTAACCACATGGGAGGCATTGGGGACCTTGACAACAGCAGTTTCGGGGTGGGGGGGTGTGTGTGTGTGTTGGAGGGTGCAAGTGCTTGAATGGAGTAGATTTAATGGACAAAGAGAGAGAGGTATAGTGTGCAAAGGGGCAGAAGAAGAATGAGAAAGTTGGCTTTTCTTTTTTAAGATTGGATCGATAACAGATATTTGTACACTGACGGGAATGGCGTCCGAGAAGATGAAAGGTTAATGATGGAGCCGTGTCCTTGACTCGGAGAGAGGAGACGACCTTCAGTGCACAAGGGCAGGAATCAGGCTCAGACAGGAGCATGGACAGTGCCTCAGTGCAGGCAGGGAGAAGGAAGACCCTGGAGGGCAAGTGCAGTGGAAGTGGGGACTTGTGAGCGTTCTCGCAAGGGAAGGAAGAAGGCAGCAGCTGTGAGGCTGGGGGGCGAGTGGGGGCTGGAAAAGGTCACCGAGGTCTAGCGGATTAGAGGGTGACCCCAGGGCAGGACTGAGGGTTCACTGGCGGTGGGTGGTTGCTTTCTCCAGTCACATTCAGTGGAATGGATGGAGGCGTGGAGTAGGCAGAGTGCTGGACTTAACCAGAGTTGTGGTTTTGCCAAGAGACAAGAACTTGAGAGAGGGTCAGAGGAATCAAAGATTCGTGCACAGGAATGACTGCCGTGACTGAGTGTGGCAGTGACTCTGGACAGCTGGGGCAGTGAGAGCACCAAGGGGTTAAGGGCCAGCACACAGGCAGTGGGAGCAAACAGATAAGAGGTTCCAAAGGGACAAGGTATGACCCAAGTCTGGCACCAGCTGACACTTCAAGCTGGTGAGATCGGGCACTGGAGGGGGCATGAAATTGGGATGATGGTTTAGGGAGGAGTTTCAAGCATTGGTAATGACCATAGGAGTGAGTGGCCAAGATGGGCTTGGGGACCAGATCATTGGAGAGGAATAGGCCAAGGGACCAGAGGCCAGGTGATAGCAGCATCACCTGTGAATATTGAGGCGACCAACAAGTAAAACAGGGACAAACTGATCGCAAGTGACTTTGAATCCAGGGTAAAGCCCTAGAAGACGGGAGGGTGTGATCCAGGGATTGGTAGATGTCTGCACTGAGGTGGAGCAACAGGTGCTATGTTATAGCAACAAGAATCAAAACGACTGCCCTTTAGGGAGGAGGGAGGGAGAATGGCCTGAACGTGACAATGAGGAGCAGAGAGGACAGCTCCCTCACATCCTGTGGCTTCCCTCTCCCCTCCGCCCGCCTTTTCCCACTCCCACAGGCTGTGGGGGAGAAAGGAGAAGCCACGGGGAGGCCTGAGAGAGAATGCAGATCCTCAGGGACAGCCGGGCTTCTCGGGACAAGATGGAAATAATCAGAGGAAAGCCTGGGATGGAGGAGATTCCGCCCCAGATGTGCTGGAATTCCTCAGGGCAGCGGAAGGCTTTGAGGCCTTGGGGAGGAGTCCCAGGGAGGGGCTGAGAAGGAGCTGCCCAGGGCCCCAGGGGAACCAGAGTGCTGGAGGCCAGGGAGGCCCGGGGCGCTGGGCGGGGAGGCGAAGGCAGCACGAGGTGAGTGATGGCACTGTAGTCGCTTGATGAATAGCAGCCGCGACGGTAGTCCTCACGTTAACTGAGCATTTACGGCACGCCAGCCCCTGTGCTGAGCTGCCTGCGTCCTCTCCATGGAACGCCCTCACTAACCCATGAGTTAGGGGATTTTTACTGCCCTCATTTTATCACTGAGGAAGCAAGTTAGTGGTCAGCAGCCATCAGTGGTGGCGCCGGGAGCTGAGCTGACGCCATCTGACTTCAGAACCCCAGTATTTTTACCTCGGATCCAGGCGTTCTTCAAATATCTGTTGAGCACATGAATGAAAGGAAGGGTACTGACCTTGAGAAAGCTAAACCCAAGTCTTTTCCTGGATTCTCGAACCCGGCATGGAGGCCCCGTACTTCCCATTCTTAGCAACAGTTCATACTTTAATTTGCCCAAGGGATCCATCCTCTCTTCCCTTTGGAGGGAAGTTTTGCAAAAGAGAGCAAGGAGAGAGTGGGGAGGAGAAGCTGTGGTCCAGAGAAGTTGAATTAGTTCACCCCAGACACACAGCCAGGAGTCCAAGACCAACTGCAGCCCTGTGGGCCCCGGGGTTGGAGGCGGGGCCCAGCCTGAAGCAGCTCCCTGCGTTCTTCCCGAAACCCCCCAGCTCCCGTCCTCTACAGGCTGTGACCTGCCTGTCCGCAGCCTGAGTGTACGGGCCCCAACCTCTCAGCACTTAGCATTTCAGGGCCTCAGCCAAGGTCTTTGTCTGACAAAAATGCAAGCAAGAAACATGAAGTTTGAGAAGCAGGCTTAGCAATGGTGGGGTGCGGCAGGGTGGGGAGAGATGGGGGATTGTGGAGACACAAAGGGCACCCAGAGTCCAGGGCCTCTGCGCAGGGGCCATTTCAGTAGAGGCCCAGCGTGGGAGTAAGGGTTCATTGGGACAGGGGGAAGCGGGTGGGGGAGGGTTCCCAGGCTGAGAAAACTGTGTGTGGGAAGGACTTGAGTCAAAGGAAAACCTAGATCATTTAGAATCATGCGTGAAATTCTGTGTGGCGGGAAGAGAGGGAACGGTGGGAGGTGAGCTCAAAGATGGGTGGGTGGGGTGGGCCCACAGGGGTTCAGGGCAAGAGGCTAAACACAACCCATGGGCAGCTCCTCGGTTTGCTCCCAGGCTCAGGTCAGCCCAGTGAGGACCTTCAGGGCGGGTCCCACCCTGCATGGAGCAGAGGGGCCGAGAATGCCTGCACTCCCCTACGTGCCCACTAGAGGGAGCCTGATCTCCACACTGCCGGGGAAGGATGGGCAGATCGGCCTTGACTGAGGCTGGTAGTGTGTGTGTGGCGGGGGATGGGGAGGGTTGGTTTGGAAGTGTGAGTGTGTAAATCTGCACTTCAGTCAGCCCATCCACCTGGGGCATGACTGTGAGGTGGTCTTGGTGTGCATACTCCTTTTGCGCTTCATCACACTCCCGGAAGCTCCGATTTTTATCCACATTTTCCAGAGGAGAAAGCTGAGGCAGGGATGTGCCTAAGGTCACTCGGCTGGTTCCCAGTGGACTAAAAGGACACAGATTGCTACCAGGCCTCCTAGGGCCTGATAGAGGTCCCTGTGAACTTTGCCACACTTCAGGGCCTGGTGGCAAAGGACCTGCTCTGGGTCACCCCAAAAGGAAGAACAGGACCCCATGGGTTGCTAGCACCAGGATACAGATCCTGGGTCACTTATCCACTTAGCACATTTGCTGAGTACATAATGTGTGCCAGGCACTGCGCTAGGCTTTGGAGAGCAATAGAGCAATGGGTAGCATAGACATGATGGCACACTCCAGTAGGGAAGACAGCCGGCTGTTACACAAGTAAACTGGCCAACCATTTTATCATTACAGATTGTGGTAAGTGCTGTGAAGGAAACTGGAAGACCTGGGAAGGTTACAGGGGTGGGCTCACTCTCTTGGGGAGGTGGGAGGACAGGACTTTTAAGGAAGAGACCCAAAAGGTGAGAAGGTGCAGACAGGAGAAGGACTGGAGAAAGAACCAGCGTTGGCGCAGAGGGAACAGCTGGTGCCAAAGTTGCCAAGGCTGAGAAGAGCCCAAGGGGCTGCATGGAGGTGGGGGTGGTGCGCAGAGAGGAGAGAGGCGAGTCCTTCCAGGAGGCCAGAGTCCTGGTGTGCCCTGCCTGGTGGGGAGCGAGCGTTATATTCCACATGCCATGAGAAGGCAGTGAAGAGCTTTAAGCAGGGCACGACGAGTTCTGACTTTTGTGTATTTCAAAGCCCGCTCTGGCTTTGCTTGGAGGGTCAGGTGACGATCGTCATGCAGGTGAGAGATGGCGGTGGTTCAGAGCCTGATGGCAGCTGTAAGGATGGAGGACAACATTCAGATTTAAAAGGTACTTCAGAAGTCGAATCTATAGGATTTACAGATGGATTGGATGCAGGGATGAGGACGATTCCAGGTCCCAGGATTGAGCAATGGGTGGACCGTGGGGCTATTTACCACTGTGGGGAGCCTAGAGCCCAAGTGGGGAGGTCATGACTTGGGCAGAGGGTGGGAATCAAACTTAGGCGCTGTTATTTCCAGAGCCACCCATGTGACATCCTAGTAAGAAGATGGGGCAGCAGGTGGGGCTCATGGGAAAGGAGGGGGCTGCTGGTGCAACTTCAGGAGCCTCTCGGTTGTACTTAATGTCAAGGGATTGGATGAGATCACACAGCCCACAGTCCAGGCGGCTCAAGAATGAACGTGCAGGAGGTAGCAGGGGCCCCGTAGCTGCAGGTGTTCAGGGAGCGCCAGGCTCCTGTCAGTCACAGCTGCTAGAGAGGGGAGGCCCCTTTGAAGGGGGCGGAACAAAACGGCCTCTGAGGAAGCCAGAGACCAGGACCCTGGGTGGTCTTGAGCTGCTTGGAGGAGCTGGACATGCTGCCTCTGTCTCTTTGTCTTTTCAGACCCTCCTTCCCAGCAGTTCATCCCCCACGGCCATCTGGCAGAGCCCGGAGACACAGGCCCTGTGGTAGGGTTGTGGGGGCAGCCTCAGGGATGGAGCTGTAATTTCAGCTGAGGGCAGGGCTCCTTAGTTTCAGTACCACCTGGTATGAGGTTCCTCTTTCTGGTACCTCCCCCAGGTCTATCTCTGCTGACAGCCTACCCCTCCAAGGGCAACTACTCGGTATCTCTCAGAAGAGAGCCAGGCCCAGAGAGCAGCTAGCTGCTGCGTGCCCACCTGACTGGCGGCTCAGCGTCCCGGGGTGGGGGTGGGGGTAATTGGAAGGGGCTGCCAAGTTTAATTAGTGGTTGTGAAGCCCTGTTACCTGCACCTGAGAGGCCCCCCAGACTTTCATCTTCCCCACCAGCCCGGATGAAAGGGCCAGGGAGGGGCCAGGTCTTAATAGTAATTATTAGTTTTGCTGATAAAGAGAAGGCATGGGATTATGACCAAACCCAACTCGTTCCCTCCTCTTTGTCTGCCTCCTCTCCCCTTCCTCCAGCTCTGTCTCCTTTTTCTTTCCTCTTGTCCTCCTTCTCCCTCTCTCTTTCCTTTTCTCTTTCTTTTTTTCTCCAGGCTCGACACTTCTGTCTGTCCATGCTTCGAGGACTCAGGATGCACCCGCCCCTCTAGGTCTTATCTGCTTTCTGTGTTGGGCTGTATGGGACACCAGGATATTGGGGGAGCACTCCTGTGCTTGTCTGGGTTGCAGAGGGAAGGTGGGAGGTGATGAGGGGTGGAGGAGGAATACATCAGGGTATCTGTGTCCATTCATTCATTTATCCATTCACTGTTTCACAAATAGCTATTGAACACCTACTATGTGCCAAGCACTGGGTTGGGCCCTGGGAGTTCAGTCCTGAACAGAACAGCCCTGCCCTTGGGAAGATGGACAATAAACAATAAACTGACAAGTACACGTGAGGTCACAACTGTGATGCACACTAGGAAGGGACAACCAGCAGATATGATGGAGAGCTACGTGGGTGGCCACTTTAGACTGAGGAGGTGCGTAGGGGCTGAGAACTGAATGATGAGAAAAGACTGGGAAAAGGGTCTGCAGCCAGGAGAACAGCTTTTGCAAAAGCCTTGAGGTGGGAAAACACTTGGAATGTGTGAGGACGTAAATGGAGGATGAGGTGGCAGGAGGGGGCAGTGAGAGGGGCAGGAACAAGATGAGCGGAGCAGGGTGGCATGTGGGCACAAGAGCATGCCACCTCTGTACTCGCACTGGGTCCCACGCTTGGTTGAATGCCCTGCTGTTACTGTCTTGAAATTCTCTTGTTTGAACAAGAGGTTCTGCATTTTCATTTTGCGCTGAGCCCTGTAAACTATGTAGCTGTCCCTGGATAGGGGTGGGGTCAGCAAATGAAGCAAATGTCTGTGTAGAAACACGAGGGCCTCTTAGCTGGTGTTTGGTGAAGGAAGAAGGAAAAATGGAAGGAAGGGAATCTGTGTACACACGTGTGAGGTCATCGGTGTAGCTGTCACAGGGCCACATTGACCTAGACCAGGGGCTGCTGTTATGTTTAGAGGGAACACTACAGACGGGGGCCCCATGCACCAAAAGTCCTGCAGGCCTGCAGCATTTCCCAGGGCCTGCGGCCTGGGTGGCTCCCAGGAGCTGTGTGCTCCAGGCCGGAAGCAGCTCGTGAGCAGGGTTAAGGCCAGGCTCATCCCAGGCCCCACTTTGGGGAACACAGCGACTCCTCCACCCCAGGGGGCGGTGGCCCTGTCTCGCCTGTGAGACCTGAGACTTTGGAGCTGGACAGAGTTCCGTTTGGCGTTGACCCTCTGTGGGTGCTACTAATGGACTTGGGGAGGTGATTTGCTTCTCTGTGCCTCAGTTTCCTTATCAGTAACATGGGCTTCGCTACTGAGAGTTGCTGTGGTAATAAGAGGAAGGCTCTTGGCAGAGTCAGAGCTTGGTAAATATTTTCAGTAATATTAATAGTTATTATGATGATAATAAATCTCTGGAGGGTGTTGTAAACATTTGCCTCTGCCTCCAAATCTCTGTAGAATCATGAACAATTCACTGAACCTTCCTGTTCCTCAGTTTCCTCCTCTGTTAAGTTGGGTGATAGCAATCAAACTGTCTCTAAGCAGGGTGGCTGGGATGATCTCACACCATCACTGTGGAGCTTCTTGTAAACTGATGTCAGTTATTGGCGCACTGCTGCCCCCCATCTCCCACATCTGGGGGCAGGATGTCTCCAGATCTGCGCAGCGAGAGAGGAAAGCACCTTCGGTTCTTGGCAGGGCAGAGTACCATGTTCCTGGATTCCCAGCCCTGAGTTGTTGTTGCTGTCGCGCTAGAAAGTCTGCCTGGGAATGAACTTCAAGTTTAAGGTCATTGGTTGGACAAGGAAGAGGAAGGTCCAGAAGTGAGGGCAGGGGAGGGGGAGGATGAGCTGAGAGAGGACAAAAGATCTCGAGCCCTTGCTTCCTTCCTCCCTCTGGGCAGGAAACACCCAGAAAATAGTGATAATTAGTCCCTGACACAGGGCCCAGCAACAGTCTTGAGTGCAAAGCCCCTGCTTCATCTGACTTGCAGGAGCCTCCACAGCCCGTGAGAAGCCCTGAGGGGCACCTGCACCAGCCTGGGGAGGGGAGCCCCCCCCAACAGGAGTCCTGACCCTTCCTGAGCGAAGACCGTGAGCTCTGGGGACAGGATGGCAGGTCCACCTCTAGGCATGGCTGCCAACCAGCAACCTAGCCTCCCTGTACCTCAGTTTCCTCATTTGGAACACAGGGTAATAGCCACACCTTCTCAGAGTATTACTGGGAGAAGTCCATTCTCTAAAGTTCTGAGCAAAGCCTGAGGCCACGCAGTCAGCTGTGATGGTCTGTCAGGTCTCCTAATGAAATACTTCAAAGCCTTCTCCTACATTGTGCTATGTTTTGGGCTGGTAACAATCATTCATTTGTTTAATCAATAAATATTTGTGGACCATATTTATGGCAGCAAAGGGTAGCACCTGGCAGGGGTGGGCAGAACCTTATTGGCTCCTGGAGGGGCATTTGAGAGAGAGCTAACATTTATTCAGCACTAGCTATGGGCTTAGCATGTGCACACACAGACACCCTCTGCCCTGGAGGTTGGCGTTAGCCGGTTAACGGAGGAGGGAGCCCAGGTGAAGTCAGGGACGCAAGATCACACAGCTGGCAAGGACCAGCTCTGGGACTCAAACCCAGGCTCACTTCACCCCTGAGTTTGTGCTTTTCCAAATCAGGATTCCAGATCTAGCCTCTCGTGGCTCTGCATCCCTACCCCGCACCCCCTCCGCTTTGGCAGAGGCAGATCCTAGAAACCAAGGCCTGGCTGTTTTCTGTTGCCCTCTATTGCAGGAACTTTGTCATTTCCTCCCTTCTCCTGACAGTTCCGAACAGCTTTGGGGCTTTCCCCAGAGGGGAAACCCGGCCTTGGAAAGAGCTCAGCTTGGAAACAGTGTGACTGCAGGTGACTCCTGATGTGTGTCTCCTCAGCTGCAAGAGTGTCTGGGTGCCTGGGAGTGGAGCAAGGTGGCTGGCTCCCTGAGCGGGTTTTGAGCCAATGGCACCTCAGGGGGCTTCCCCCTGGCTCTACAGCCTGAGATAGGTCATAGTCCCACTTTGGGCCTCAGTTTCCCCACTTGCAAAAAGTGGAACAGTAACAAAGTTTCAGCGCCAGCCCTCTGCACAGTTTGGGCCCGGAGTTTATGTGCTGACAGAAAGTCCTCCTGCCCACTTTTCCTACTGGGCTCTTGTGAGGATGAGATGGGACTGTGGCTATGAAAGGACCTAGGGACGGAATACAGAGCTGGATAATGGAGCAGATACAGGGGTTGGTCATTTGGACTAAGACCCTCCCATCCATCTCCAGCTCCTGCCTCGCCCAGACTCCTACCTGTGCCCAAGCCCCCGCTCTGCAGACCCTCTGTAGGACTGTGGGCTTGGGGCAAAGGGGAGACTGGGCCAAGGTTGGAACCAGGAGGTCCCTGGGCGTGGAACGAGCGTCCAGAAGCCAAGGAGTCACCCACCTAAATATAACATTGTGGGGTGGGGCCTTCCCGCAGCTACCCTGACATTCCACCATGCGGGTTTGCATCTTGACTTTCCCCAGAAGCGAAAGCAGAGATGGGAGAGGGAGTTCAGGAGTTGGAAGAGGAGAACCCATGGCTAACAGTCACCTTGTGCCTGGCTTAGGAACCCCTGCTGCTCTCCAGGGCTTCAGGTTTCCCCATCTGCACCATTCAGGGCATATATCAGATGACCGCAGAGAGCCCTTCTGGCCCGCCCAGCCCCAGACAGTGGGTCTCTGACTTCTGCCCTCCAGGCTGTAGCTTCGGGCAAATGGAGACCATTTCCACCCTCAGGGGATTCCACATGGGGTTTTAATCACACTCCCCAGCTCCATCTGCTGCAGCCGTCCCCAGCGGCTCTCCAGAGTGGATAGAAACCAAGGGAGGGAGGCAGGGGCAGGCCCCCTCCGCAGGAGGACTCAGAGGCGGGAGCCTCACTTCTAGGCTTGTGCGCTTGGGTGGAGAGATGACGAGCTGGAGGGATGGCTGGAAAGGCAGCTCCACATGGAGAGGCCGGCACCCAGGGTGCACGGGCACGCCCACCCCCCATTTCCAGGGGCTGGGCCAGATGGTGGGGGCAGCTGAGGGGAGGGCCTTCTTGCTCCCTGACTCCCCAGGGACTCTGCAGGGGCCTTGATTTCTTTTCACACAAAAGAGGTATTGGGGGAAGCCTTATCCCCAGCAGACTCTGGGAAACATTTTAATCTGGTGGAATCACAGTTGTAGCATTACAGAACTTTCATCTGTTGCAGAATTTTAGAATCTCAGAGGCACAGCTTCCTAGAATTTGAGAAAAGTGAGTCATAGGTTTTAGGTTTCTAAACTGTACAGTGCAACACGGTGCCCACTAGCCCTGTGCGGTTGTCAAGCACTTGCAATGTGACTAGTCTGGGTTGAGATGTGCTGTGAGTATAACATCCAGGGTGGATTTTGAGGACTTGGTACAAAAGAAAAAATTAAAACATCTAATTAATAATTTCTTTATGTTAATTACATGTCAAAATGATAATATTGGGGGGTATATTGGGTTAAATATATTATTCAAATTAATTTCACCTCTTTTAACTTTTTTAAGTGTCTACTAAAAAGTAAAAATTCCATGTGTGGCATTTCAGAACTTTAAAGTGAGAGAATTTTACAATGAAATTTCCAGATCTTTACATCATTGGCTATGAATCTTAGTTCCCCTCAGAGCCGGGAAGAATTCGAGAAGACCCCTGGTCCTGTTCCCACCTAATGCAAGGATCGCCCAGCCCACCCTGAGCAGCGCTGACCAGCCTCTGCCTGTCCCTTCCCTTTACCCGGTTGCCACCCAGTGAAGAGCTCACTGCCCCCGAAGCTTCTGGGCTTGTGGATGGTTAGAGTTTCCCCGAGTCAGGTAGGGTCTGTTCCCCACGGCTTCTTCCAACCTCATGGGTGACTCACAGAGCCCCCTCCAGGGCCGTTCCCACCCCTGCCCCAGTGAGCAAATCTGCATCCGCCCCATGAAAGGTGGAGGTCTGGTCCTGCAAGCTGCAGGGCCGACCTTGACACCTCTTCTTATAGGTGGGCTTCAGGGAACCCTCCCCAGCAGGGACCCTCAGTTCCAGATGACCTTCTCTGCTTCCCCACCCCTCAGCAGAGCTGTCCCTGGGACCCCAGTAATGGGTTGAGGGTCCTTCCAGCTTCTCCCAGTTTGTAATTTAGCCTGTCTGTCCATCTGGGTAAGTGGCCTGAGCTCATGGCCTCTAGGCCTTACCTGTTTCCAGCTCCAGGAAGATGCATGATGGGTGACTATGGCTGCCAGGACTTGAGGCAACACAGGAATCAGGAAGCTGATTAAAGGTGTCCCAAATGTGCCTGGGAAGTGCTCCCCCCGCCCCCCCAGTTTTCAGAGACTCTAGGGAGGAAGAAGGAAGAGGCTTTCTTGCTGACAGAGTGCCAAATGGCAATGACTCACTCAGCAGTTCAGAGAAGGAAGACCAGAGGTCAGTCAGGGAAGACTTCCTGGAGGAGATGGACCTGGAGCTGGGACTTCAAGGAAAGGAGGCTGTGAGACTTGTGAAGAGCGGGGGGTGAAGGCATTCTGGGCAGAGGGGATGATGGACACACGTGACACATACCCAGGCCTCAAGAGTCGCAGGTTGTCTGGAGTAGAGAGGTCAGAGGTGACAGGTCTGTGAGAGTGGGTCATCTGGCTGAGGATTGCCTGGGAGTTAGCCTCTGTGGGTGGGCGGTGGTGGTATATGACAGAGATGAACCCCAATAAGCTATAGAGAGCAGTGCTGGACAAAATAACAGTAACAACTATAGCTATGCCAGGCATGGCGCTAAGTGGCTTCCTAATATTTAATCTTCTCAACAACCCTTTGAGGTGAGTACTATTATCCCTGTTCTACAAATAAACAATTGAAGCCAAGTTAAGTGACAATAAGTGAGGGGTGATCTTAGATTCCAACACAGGACAGTCTGGCTCCAAAGCTCTTTTAAAAATATATATATTAATGAGAGAGAGAGAGAGAGAGAGAGAGAGTGATTTGACGTTCCACTTATTTAGGCGCTCATTTGTTGATTCTTGTATGTGCCCTGACTGGGGATCGAACCCACAACCTTGGCATATCAGGACAATCCTCTAAAACCTACTCCAAAGCTCTTAATCACTGAATGGAAGGAGGTGGGTGGGGGGTGGGCAGAGTGCTCAGCTTAGGAGTGAATGAGTGCAGCTGTGCTCCGTGTGTATGTGTGTGTGTGTGGTGGTGGAGGTGGAGGGGGTGTCCCTGCCATTTCCCTCACTCTTCCCGCCCCCAACCCCAGCTCCATCCTAGGATAGACCCAGCCCAGACAGGTGGGTGTGAATGGAGGACCTTGGAATGATAAGAATCTCCATGCCTGTTGGAGCAGATAGCCCCAGACAAGAGTCTGGCCACCAGGCCAATCCCAGAGCCAATTTCCCACTGGAAGCAACACTTTCCCCCTCCCTACCCCTCCATGCTGGCACATCTCCAAGGGCCCAGGAACGGTGTTTAGACTTGACCCTGGTAGTCCTTGCCTTGCTGGTGCCACCTCATTCTGAGCTCCTGATGCACACACACAGCTGGGCAGTGAGGAAGGATGACAGGCAGGAGCCTCCCCAGGTCACCTTAGCTCAGCTATGTCACCGGTGATGGGGGCAGTCCCCTGCTCCTGCCCCCTACTCCCTGGGCCCAGTTTCTTCATTTCTGTAAGGAGGCAGATTGAATTCTTTCGGGAATCCTAAACTAAGACAAAAGAGGGGCCAGGAGAATAATGCAAATAAACAAAGTGGGCTGGGGGTGTGTGTGTAGAGTGGTGGCCACAGAGAACTGGGCAGCAACCCCCAGACCAGGTGACCTTGACCATCCCTCCCTGCTTCACTTGGTGGGGGCCTCTCTGGATCTGCGCTGTGGAGGCACCAGGACCCTGAGCCTCAGTTTCTTTAACTAGAAAGTGGGAATTGTTATGTCTACCTCCTACCCCACGGGAGTGGTGAGAATGAACTGAAACAATCGATGGAAATCTTGGGGAGAAACCCCACCTCCTTTTTTTAAATAATAATCTTTTGATTTGAGTGCTGTTAAAAGTATTTCACCCCCGGTGATCAAGTGAAAGAGAACTGAAGAATGAGGAGGTCAGATGGTGGAGGAGTGGGGGAGACATGGCCTGGGGTGAGGGCAAGGTCAGGGCAGAGCCCCTCTGGAGTAGCAGCTTGGGAAAGTTGGTCCAGCTCTGGCCCCAGGCACCTGCTGCTGCTGAACTTGGCCCAGCCCAGAGTGGCCCTCGGAGGGCTTTGAGCTGATTTCCGTCACCGCATTTAGAGACCACACGTGCTCCTGGGTGTTTTTCTTTGTCAGGCTGTAATTGGTGCATCACAATGAACACTGTAAAAAAGGGAAATTAAACGATTTACATTTGTTTACAAAAGCCATTATCTCCTCTGTGTGAGGATTCCAAGGTCTTTCACACCCCCTTCCCTATTCTCTTGGTCAAGCTGAGCCCTCCAGAGACTTGGAAGAAGGTGGCCAGATGGTCCAAAAAAATGTGGAGCACAGCTCGGATCTTTTGCAAGCTGAGGGGATCTTCCACAGGTTGGCCAAACCACCACTTTCCCATCTTTAAAATGGAGTGAGCCCCGGCTGGTGTGGTTCAGTGGATTGAGCGCCGGCCTGCAAACCTAAAGATCGCTGGTTGATTCCCAGTCAGGGCACATGCCTGGGTTGCAAGCCAGGTCCCTGGTTGGGGGCGTGCAAAAGGCAACTGATCCATGTTTCTCCTGGTGATTGATGTTTCTCTCCCTCTCTTTCTCCCTCCCTTCCCCTCTCTCCAAAAATAAATAAATAAAATCTTCTAAAAATGGGGTGAATTTCTCTACTGTGTCTACCTCTCAGAACTGCTGTGGGGTCCCCAGGAATTGGTTTACAGAATGGGAAAATGCTTTATAAAACAAAACAACACAGGAAAAGTGCTGCACGTGAAAGGGATTATACTAGTGGAGTCTTTGGCCCCGTGGTAGCTCCTGGGAGTAAGGGATGGCCTGGGGAAGGTGTGACCCACATCCTTAGATTCTGCCTGAAACAGGAAACCTGGCCCCAGAGATGGGACTGCTTTGGAAACCAGCTGCAAATGCTCTTTGAACAGCAGCAGCATTAACCACAAAAGGTATGCAAGAGGGAAGGGTGGGAACAGAACCCTGTGGAAACAAGGGGAGGGGCACAGACCCAGGTGGTCGTGCACAGTGTGGGGACACCTGGGCACTGGGAGGTAGAGTAAAACAAAAGTGACAAGAACTTAGTCTTTTAGTTGAATGGATCTGGGTTTGAGACCATCTCTACCACTCCTGCCTGGGTGACCTGGGGGAAGTTGCTTCCCCTCTCTGAGCATCATGCTTTCTGAATGGCTGAGTAACAAGTGGAAAGTGTATGGCATGTACTACAGTAAGTAATCGATTACTAGTAATCGCGCCTATCCCCCACTTCGGACAGTCTTAGGCTGGTTTCCAGAATGTTTTATATTCAATGTTTACAGAAGCATGAATTACCTTCCCATTTCACAGATTTTCTCCTTTAACAGATATCAAGTTCTGCCAGAAGTAAACAGTCCTGGTCCTGGAAGGATCTGCTGTGTTTGTGTGTGTTGTGTGTGTGTGGGGGCGGGGGTGGCAGGAAACTGTTACACTATGTGGTCAATGCTGTAATTACGGTGGCGATGTTATCCAACCACAAATCAAGTCACGTGGTCTGACAGAGGTTGTTTTTCTATCTCCACTGAAGTCCAACGTGAAATCATGTTGAGTTACATATTCATTGAGTCACCTTTTACTTTTTTAAAGAAGCAAATGACATGAAATTTGGATTGTCTTTGACAAATTCCACTATAATCCCAGAAAATCACTCATGACTGGGGGCCATACAGAGTCCTGGCAGGAGCAGGAAGACTTCCCGGAGGAAGTGCTGCTTAAGTGGGCCCTTGCAGGCTGACTAGGTCTCTAGGCAGAGAGAGAATGGGTGGCCTGAATGCCCTTGGGACAGGACCTTCCCTTCTTGCTCTCAAAATGCCCCTGCTGGGAACTGGGATGCCGGCTGAAATAGGCAGCTGTATGTTTTCAGTTACGTTTCACTTTCATTGTTCCAAAGACCTCCTGGGAAACAAAATTGTTACAGACCTTATAACGACCTGGTTATATTGCATTGAATCTTCATTTACATGGCTATCTCTGTGGTAGACAAGACGTTCCTAAGGACAGGCCAGGTCTGTCTGATTCGTCTCTGTGTCCCTCTTCTCCACCCCAGCCCCAGGATGGTGTGAGGAAGACTATAAGAGAGGTACGAATCAACGTCAAAGGAATAAATGAATGAAGTACCACTGATGGGTATTTCTGTTTTATGATGACTCCACGAGCTTTAGTTTCATCTGCTTAGCTAGTATGAGCAGGTTACCCACCCTGTGCCTGGTGCTGTGACAAACAGGGGCCTCCCCACACAGAGCTTACACTCTAGAGGGAGACAGGCAGCCGACAAGTAATTATAGGGGTGGTAAAGAGGCAGATGTGACATGTAGACCAGGAAGTATCATCTGGATTAGGGGTATAAGGAAAGCACCAGGAGGAAATGAAATTTAACTTGATATCCAAAGGATCACAATTAATCACTTAGCTTATAAGTGGCAAAGCCAGCATTCAACCCTAGGCAGTGCTTTTCATGTGACAGACAGCACACTGAGGACTTTATATATTTAACTCATGTAATTCTCACAACAGTCCTATGAACATACTCACAACATACTATTACTATCCCTGCTTTGGAGATGAGGAAACAGAGTACACAAAGGTGGAAAAACTAGCCCAAGGTCACAAAGCTTGGAAGTGGTAAAGCCAGCATTCAAACTGGGGCAGTCTGGCTCCAGTCCACACTCTTAACAAGAAAGTAGGTAAAGGTGAAGCAGGGGTAGACCAATTAGGACAGGAGATTAGACGGGACAATAAGGCAGGGAATTCACCTCAGAGCAATGGGAAACTGTCAGTGGTTTTAAGTAAGAAATGAGCACAAGGAGATTGCATTGGAATGAGCAAAGCAGGAGGTTGGGAGAGTCTTTAAGAGGCCATTAAGACAAGACAAGACATTAATACAAGGCAGAGACAAGGTGGTGGCTTGGGCTAGGGTGGCAGTGATGAAAAAGCCTTGGCCTTGCCTCCTTTCAGGTTTTCTGGGTGACAGGGAGGTTGGGGGCCTTGGGCCCAGCTTGGTGAACAGCAGCTATGAAGACCTGAAAAAAAAAATAGGAAGAGTCGTTAGTGACGGAGTCACCCCACCTCACAGATGCTCCCTAAAAGCAGAGGATCTGCAGCTCTACCTGCAAGAGCAGCCTCTCGCTCAGCTCAGGTTGCCTTCCTTCCCTGCTGCTACTATCTCGCACTATGGTTCTTATCACTTCTGTCACCTGCTACCAACCTTCTGGCTCCATCAGGCCCTCAGATAATGTGCAATCCATGGAGCCCCTCACACAAGTTCACTCGTCATCTGCTCCTAACCCTCCTCCTCCAGTTTTCTTGCTCATTATTTCCTTTCGGTTCCTTCCACTCTTCTCCCCCTGCCCCCTGCCCATACAACACTCAACTTTTCCTGAGTGCTTCCCACGTGGCCTTTGCACAGGTTGTCCCTTGTGCTGAGAATGTCCATCTCCCTACCCCAATCCCCCACCCATGCCTTTTGATCCAGATCAGAGGCTCCCTTCCCCCAAACCTCCCTCATCCTGCTTCCCTCTTACTGTGGGCCATAGCGCTTGCCCTGGGTGTTCCCAGTCCGCCTTCAGCTCCGACAGCTTTTGGACACAGGGAGGGACGTGCAGAGCATCTCCAAAACCATGTCTCTTTTACACCCTGCGTCTCTTTACCAGGAGCACAATGCCTGGCCCAGAGAAGACGTTCATAGTGCCTTGTATGGATGGAAATGGTCTTCTGCACCAGAGATTTGCATGAGTAAAATTCTAGGGACTTCTTTAGCCTGCCTAAGATCCAGACCATCTTCAAGGACCCGAGGTTACAGACCACAGGAACATATATTATAAAGAATTTGCTGGTGGGTGCCGATTTCCTTGGTCATCTTGGTGGGGTGATGGGAGCATGTACTAGGAAGTCACAAACCTGTTTTCGAGCATGGCCTGCAGTTTAGGCTTGTGGCCACCACCATTAGGCTTGGTCCTGTCTGATTGCGCTCCACCCAAAGCTGTCACATGAACATGTCTGGGAGTCAGAAGCCCAGTTCCATTCCCGGGCATCTTTCCTCCCCTGAGACATTAGCCTGGCTGAAAACCCTTTCCTTTCACCACAAGGTTACGTTTGAGGAGAACCAGGATGAGTCTATCCTGCTTTCATGGCCCAACTTGGCTTCCCTACCTCCCTTTGCTCTGTTCTGGTTGCTCGCATGTTTTCGAGCTTTGCTCCTAGAGTTAGATAATCTTGAGCTTCTGAAGATTATCTGGAAGCACCAATGCACTGTTTTCCAAATTTGCCCAACCTCATCCCAGATCCACCTGGAATCACTGTCTCTAGGGGAGGGGCCTGATAATCTGCATATTACTAAGCTCCTTTAGGCTCACTAATTAAATTCCTCCCTCCCCCCATTTGTAGGCTTGCCTCAATGATGGCAGAAAGCCACAGCTTGGAGCAGTCAGGTCTGAGTGTAGGCCAGGGCTCTCCACTAGGTATGAGACTCCCAGAAATCATCTCATTTCTCTGGGCCTCCTGGTCCCCATCTGTTTGATCAGGACCCGCACTGTAACGTTGCCCTTGCAGGGTTGCTGAGGTGGTTGAAATAGCACTGTGGGTGGGAAACTGAGGCTCAGTGGGGGAAGAGATTTGCACAAGGTCATCTGCCTGTTGTGTGTCAGGCTCTGCGGACTCATCTGGGAACAACTTGTTGGGAGAGATGACATTTTAGTATACAATGAAACCAGTAAATGAACCAGATAATAAAGATAAATAAAAGGGTTTTCTAGAGTCAGGGAAAAGGTGGGGAAGCCCTGCCCAGGAGGGGTCCCTCCAGCAGAGACCTGGGTGGCGGGCAGCGGTCGGCCAAGGCTCTAGAGGGCTGTCCTAAGCCCAGTAGTGGCAGAGCCGGGAGGCCCCCTCGGCCTGCCCAGGGCTCTCCCAGGGCCCTTGGAGGCGCGGCGGGCGCGGGTCTTTGTCTCCGTGGTTCTCTCTGAAGCCTCTCCGACCCCCAAGCGCTGTTTCCTCTTTGACCCCGAATAACTTGTTGGTTCCCCCAGGGCTTTGTTTCCTCGGGGTCACCACCTCCGGGACGCCCGGCAGCCGCTCCCGGCCCTCGTGGGTCCTGTATCTGACACCCCCTCCGGCCCCCGCCCCCTACCCGCTCGGAGACAGGGGTCAAAGGCAGCCTGTGTCACGTGGTCGCCGAGCAGCACCGAATCGGCCGGGAGAGCCGAGGGAGAATCCGGGTGGAAGCCGAGAAATCCAGCCCCGATAGCAGCGCGGGGTCCCGCCCCGGCCCCCGCCCCGGGGCGCTCGCCGCACGCCCGCCTGCAGCCCGGGCCTCCGGAGCCGAGCTCCGGCCGGCACCCACGGTCCATCACGGGATCGAGCCCTGCTCCCACGGCCGCGATTTGGGGAGGTAGGCTCCGGGGCCAGAGCGGGTAAGGGGACATGGGTTGGGGGGTCCCTCCGAGCGCGGGTTCGCCGGTCTGCGCTGCGCGGGCGCGTGGGGGGCGAGGGACTCGCCCCAACTTCCAGTCTGAAGGGAGACCCCCACCTCGCCGCGGCGGGAGGAGGGGCAGGCTGCAGGCTGCCCCAGCGCTGTGCCGGGGGCCGGGACTGGGGGCTGGGCACCGGGAGGGTGGAGTGGGGGAGGAGAGCGAGCCGGAGGCGGGGCGGACGGCGGCGGCGGCGGCGGCGGCGGCGGCGGCGGCGCGGGCGGGGGGTGGGAGCGGCAGGAGACGGCCGCGAAGGGGTTAACCCCAGCCCGGGCTAGAGCCTAGCGGCGCTAGCACGGCTGGGGGACCCAGGCGTCCTGCGGCTCGCCCAGAGCGCCCCCTTCCTCGGGTAGCACCCCAGCTGTGGCAGGTAAGAGGCCGAGAGGGCCGGGACCAAGCCGGTCCCCTATCGCCGAGCCGGCGGGGCCCGAGCCCGGCGTGCAGGCCGCGCGGGGCCCAAGCGGCCGCCGGCGCAAGTTTGGTGCGGGCGGGCGCCGGGCGGGCCCCGCTCTCGGGGTGGGAGGACAAAGGGGTGGGGGACCGCGCGGGGGCCGGGGGCAGGCCGGGGTGCGCGCGAGGGCAGCGCGGCAGCTGTAGGTCACGGATAATGTCACTCACGAGGAATGCCCCCTCCCCCTTCCCTACTCCCAAACAGGGGAAACTTTTGTCTGGCGAGGGAGGGGGTTAGAGGCCGGGTCCCCGCTTCGGGAAGGGTAAGGCAGCAGGACCGGTTTTCTCCGGGCTGTGAGCGGCCTGGTCTATAGCTCCCCTCTTCCCTTAGGTTCTCGGGAGCAACGAGTCCCCGCTTTGAGCGCTGCCCTTTAACACCCTGGGACCGGGTGAGGAGGGGGCACTCGTCTACACGTGGGCTCTGGAACAGGCCCCCTGGCTCTTTCACACATTCGAGCAGCTGGGTCAGCTAGGAGCCATGCCAGGGCCAGGGGATACAGAGCCCTAACCCCAATCATGCCCCAGTGCTGTTACCACCCCACCCCCCACCCCTCCCAAAAAAAAGAAAGAAAAGCGTTCGGAATGGCCTGGGGCAGTATTGGCCCCTGGTCTGAGGTTCAGACTGAACCGGCTGTCTGTCACTTTTCGGCTGTGTGACCTTGGTGCCTTACCTTCTCCTAGACTCAGTTTCCTTGCCTGCGAAATGGGCAAAATATAGTATCTGCCAGAATAGGGATGAAATGAGAACCTGCGGGACCTCTGTAAGCAGTGACATGTTTATATTCGACAAGTATTTAACGTGTGTTTACTGTGGGCCAAGCACTGGGCTCATTGCTTTACATATATGATCTTATTTAATTCTTTGACATTACTGTTAATCACATTTTACAGACGGGGAAACTGAGGCACAAAATGGCAAAGGTCACACAGGTGGGAAGTGGTAGAGCTTGGATTTGACTCCCCTTCCCCAGCCTAAGTCTCAGCTAGCAGGGCTCTGTGAGGTCCTGCTATGACTGAGCTCGCAGCTCCATTTTCAGTTGAAATGATGAGGATACCTGCCCCCTCTTCCCACTACCCTTGTCCTCAAGCGATGCTCCTCCTGGCTGGTACTGCTGTGGGTGAGGGCTTTTGCCCCGGCTCTTATTGTGGGCAGCTGGAGCAGGAGAGGAAGTCAGTTGGAGCCCAGGCCTGCAGCTCTGTGATGGTCCAACTCCTGTCGCCGGCTGGATCCCTGGCAGGAACGCTCTCCCAGTTCGGGTGGTACAGGGAGGAGCCTGTCTCCCTGGCTTTTGGCTGGGGACAGCTGGTGGCTTTGTCAACAGACCTCTCCCCAGCACCCAGGGGAGAGCATTGCCTTTCATCTCCATTAGACCAGGTCACTTTCAGATCAGCAGGGGGCAGAGGCAGGGCCCAGAATCGAAGCCCTTGGGGGTGATGAGAGATCTAAGGCCACAAGATTGATATCTGTCCTCTTGTGTGACTCATCATCAGAGCCCTCAGTGCTAAGCTTCTGGGCTGTGCTAGGTGCCCAAGCCCCAAAGGTCCTTGAGAACAGTTAAGGGGAGTGGACTTTGAGCCAGCGTCAGGACTGCAGAATCCTAGTGGAAAATGCATGTGTGCATGGGCTTCTGAGCCTAGGGCATACTGTGGGTTCTCATTAAATACCCCGTGAGTGAACTGGTGGGTTAGCCCAGATTTCCACTGGCTTTAGTCCCCTGTGCCCGGGACACCACTTATGGCTACTGATTGGGCTTTCATTGGGGGCTTTGAGTAATTTCTTAAAAAAGGGAAAGCAAGTTGTTAGTTCATAAATGACATCTTAAACAGTGGCGTGTGGTGGATAATGGAAGAAATTCCTGGGAGGTGAGAGTTGGCGCATTGCCATTCTGACAGCTCCGAGGGCTGCTCCAGCACTATGCCTCGGATTTTCAGGGTCCGTCAGCTTTTCCTTGGCTCTGGGAATAGGGACCGTCCTGGATGGATGGCTCACTTACAGGCTGTAGGAAACCAGTGGAAATTCCACTGCCAGCTGGACTTTGAGGGGACTCAGAAATGCCGAGAAATGAGTGGAGGGGCTGGAAGACTGAAAGGAGTCCTGAGCAATGGGGATTACCGTTGGCATGTGGTCAGACTCTCTTTGTCACACTCAGAGCCGGGGGAGAGGCCTCTTGGAGAATCAACAGGTGAAGGGAGGCAGCCAGCGAGCAAGAAAAGATGGAAAGCTAGCCTCCTGTGAACAAGAGGGTATGCAAGGAACAGTTTTGCACTCACAAGTTGAGGATGTGGTCACAAATATGAAATCATAGGCTGGGGCTGGCATAGGAGCCAGCGGACAAACTCTGCATCTGACCAACTTAGAAACGGACTCCAGTCTCCCTCTGCCCTACGGACCTACTTGACCTGTCTTCCACACTTCGGGGACCAAAGCCAGGCCTGAATGTCCCCAGAGACTGGGCAGGTATCTGCTGGGTTGGAATTTGCTTTGGGGTATGGCTCGAAATATCTGGACTGTTTGGATTTGGACATTCTTTACTTGAAGCGGAACATTAGGGTCATTTGTTAAATATATATGGAAAATGCCTGTGGACAGGAGTGATAGAGACATGGCATGGGCTGAGGTGCTGCTGGTTTCTGACTGGAAAGGCTGCTGATCTGATGGGGGAGGGAAGGCAAGGCTCAAGTGATGGAGAACTTGATCGGTGATCGATGGGCTTTGGAAAGTCAGTCGAGGATGAAGTTCCTCAGCTGTTAATGTCCGCAGGGCTTCCTGGGGGAGGAAGTGTTGGTGAGGCTGCGGACTAGGAATCGGGAATCGGGGCTGTGGGAGATAAGATCAGTGTGGGCAGCTAGTGCGCAGCTTGCTGTATCTGCGCGGGATTTTGGATTTTATCCTGCGCTGGTGGAGAGGACAGAGGGTTGTAAGCAGCTCGTTGAGCCGATGCCTGTTACTGTGCCTTGTGCCAGACTTCTCACAGATGCTCCATTGAAATCTCACAATACCCCTGCAAAGGAGCTGCCGCTGCTGGTAACCCCCACCCCTGCCCCGTTTTCAGACGGGGAAATGGAGGCTCAGAGGGGTCGAGTCACTCACAGAGCTATATTTGAACACAGGCCTGAGCTGTTTCTGCCCAGGTCGTTTGGCCAAAAATGATGGCAAGTCTGGCTGGGTTGCAACCAGCTCAGAGAGATGATGCTAATCGTGGTCCAGCAGAGAGCTGACCAAAGTCTGACTCAGGCTATGGGACCGAGAGGGAAGGAGGAGGCGGCTGCCGGATTTTGTAGCTGCCTTGGGGACGGGGGTCATCACAAGTCGTCTGAGGTTCGGGAAAGGACCCTTAAGTGGCAGTGCCACTGCTTTCAAATCCCTGCAGGGCTCTCTACAGGCAGAGGGCGTAGTCTTGTCCTGTGTGGCTCCTGTGGCACAGACAGCACCAAGGCGACAGGGACGCTAAGAGGAATAAGCTCCTCGGCCAGGAGGCAGGGTCCCCATTGCCGAAGTTGTGCAGAGGGGCTGGAGCGCTGGAGAGGGCACAGGAAGCATGAACGAGGAAGGTCAGGCCTAGGTGACCTCTTTCAGCTCCCATTTTAGCCCGGCACCTCAGCACTGAGAGTGGTGCTTGGCCCACATCCATCCTGTTTTTCTCATAGCTTTTCAGAACTGCCCCTTCTTGCGCCTCTCGGGACGCCCCCCCCGCCGCCTCCCCAGGCCTGCCGTGCTTCACCTGGAAGAGTCCCTGCCCCATGGACTGGACGCGGCCCAGCTGACCTGGGGCCTCTTGGGACGTGTGGGTCCGCTGCCGGAGGCTGTGGGGTCCCGGAGGACTGGGACCTTTTTCTTCCATTTCTCAGTCTGTGAAATGGTTCAGTTTATCTTTCCTCACATATGAGCAAATAAGGCTGAATCATGAATCAGGCTGAATAGGTAGGGGCTGGAGGACAGGGCTGATGGTTTCCAGGTGAGGAGTGGGAGGGGGTGGGGTGCAGGGTAGGGGTATCCCCCTTCTTCCATGAAATCGAGGTTAAAGCAGGACCTTGTGGTCTCTGGAGGTTTGGAGCTTGGTGGAAGGGGTGTACACGGATGTCTTAGACCATGTGACCTCCGTGCTAGAGCCAGTCTGCCATCAAAGGAATCACACTGGGGATGAAGTTCTTTTCTAGATGGCAGAGAGTTTGTGTTAAGGGGTCTTCTGGCCCTTTTTATTCCTACCTGTTAGAATTTTTGATACAGATTGGAGTTAATCGAATTTTAAAATGTGTATCACGAACGAACACTTATTTATTGGAAGTCGAGGTACGGGGAGGTCGGCTGTGTGACCGCAGTGCCCCATCTCTCCTTCCCCCTCAGCCCTTAGGCAGATCCTGCCTCTTCTCCCACCCGGGGTGCACCCCTTCCCTTCCTACCTCCACATGTCCGCTGATGGCAAGGATGCTGCACCCCGTCATTCCCCCTCACCCCCCCACCCAAGCCCTCCCCTACCAGTGCCCAGCTCCAGTGTCACCTCTACTTGCAGTCATTCCTTTTCCCCCCCTCTGTTATTCCTAATTCCGCAGAGCCGGCATTGCCCACTCCCTGCTTTATGTGTGCAGAACCTGTTATTGGGCCCTCTCATGGGCCCTTCACAAGTCCAGCTTGGATTCTGGTTCCTTATGAACATCTCTCATCTTCCCTGGACTCAGTGCTCTGGGATGTGACCCATTTCTGCACTAGTGGAGGTGGGCAGCGTTGAAGAATGGACTCGGAAGTCCTGGATTCAAACCCCAGCGCCGCCACCATTGGCTGTGAGATCAAGTTACTTCCCTCTCTCTGGGCATCAGCCTTCTCAACCGCAGGAGAGGAAGACTCCTATTTTGCTAGGGCAGTCGAGCAGATCATAGTAAAAGCGCAGTAAGTAGGAGCCCTTCAACGATGACAACAGTTGTTGTTACTGTTTGTTTACATCTAGGAAGGGATCTGTCTTTTCAGAGATGGGGGGAAGACTCCTTGGAGTTTGAGTTCCTGAACTTTCTGTCTCATGGCCCGAGATGGCCTGTTCAGGTGACAAAGCCGAGGTCCAGAGAGACAGGGCAATTTGCATGGGGTATGGGAGATGCTCGTCTTATCCAGGAAGCCTGGTGGGATTTCCCCTTTTTGTCATACCTGTTTTTCCCCTTCTCTCCTTTTATTAAGGCTAAGGTGCTCAAGCTCCGGAAGCCCAGACTGGAGGCCATGTTGAACTGTATCTAAAACGTGCCAAATAAGGTGGCCTGGTTGGCAGGCCCTGGGGCTGCCCCCAAGACCCCAGGGACACAAGGCCCAGACTGTGTGCACTAAGGGCTGGAATCCCCAGAGGGCTCCTCCCTAACCTCCTTGTGCCCTGGGAAGGGGAGGAGGATGGTGGCAGGGAGAGGTGACCTGGACCAAGTCTTGGAGCAGGTGGCTAGGATACAGATGGAGCAGAGGCTGGGAACTAGGCTCTGGAGCCAGACAGCCTGGATTCAAATCCCTGCTGGGCCACTCCCTACTTGGGGTGCCCGGGGCAAGCTGTTTAGTTCCTGCGTCTGTACAAAGGGGACCATAATTGTCCCCATCTCACAGCGCCTAGAAAGAAAACACAGGAAGGTACTTCACTGCAAGCTCAGTCCATGTCAGTTATGGCGATTGTTATAGCTGATGATGTTGTTGTTTAGGGAGCTCACCTCACCCTCCCTCCCAAGAGCAGTCAGAGATAGGCACTGTGCCGTCCCCTTTTAGCAGACGCGGCAACGAAGGCTAAGCAAAGTGCACAGCTCAGCCTGGAGAGGGTTGGATTCGGGGGATTACTGTCAGGGCTGCTGGTTTCCGAGGGCCGCTCTGGCCAGACGAAGCGCCAGAAATGAGAAAACGCCAACAATCAGAGCGAGCCACGATGGAGGGCTTGTGTCTGGAGGTCGTGGAACAGAATCATGGTGCTCACGTGGTTGACCTGTGGTGGGGTTTCTGGCCTGTCTCAGCCCTGAGGTCCGGCTCCACGGGGCCGGGTGCGGACTCCCATCACCCTCAGGGATCGGCCTGTCCGGGCAGGTCCGGGGTGGCAGTCGGTGAAAGCTTGCCGTAGTCATTGCGCAGCTGCAGCCACCCCTGGTTTACCCTACCTGCCCAGGCAGAGGCCAGGTGAGAAGAAATGAGTGGCGTCACTGCAGGCCTCCCTTTGGGCTGCACCCTCTGCCCAGATTCCCTTCCTCCTCTCCTTACATCTGGGCAGCTCCTGCTTTTTACAGGGGTGTCAGCATCACCTCTCCACGGCGCTTGCTCTCACTCACCTGCAGGTCGAGTGAGTGGTTCTCAAACTTGCTCTCTGGACCAGTAACACCAACATCACCTGGGAACTTGTAAGAGATGCAAATTACCTAGCTCCACCCGAGACCTACTGAATCAGAAATGGGTGGTGGGAGGAGGTGTGAGAGGTGGGAGACCGGGAACCAGCAGTCTGTTTTAAGAAGCCCTCTAGGTAATTCCGATGCATGCTCACATTCAAAACACTGGTTGGGTAATTTTTAAAAAATTGATGTGTCTCTCCTTGAGCTGTCAGCATATTCAGACACCCAGCAAATATGGGGGACCCAGAGGAAGAAAGCTCGGTCTCTCTCTACCCTGTCTTCACAGAGCCACCATCTTGTAACAGCTTTCTAACCCCAGCAAAAAAACTTTGCGATGCAGTGATGGGGTTCAGTAGAACCCCGACAGGATTACAGGAGACATTGCTGGGGCCACTTGAGGAAGGCAGGATTGGGGGACTTGAACGCGGGGGGCGATTTGTGGGTGGCAAGGATGGGTGCCAGGAACAAGCCGGCCAAGTTCTGGGACTGGGGCCAGAGCCGGAGTTGGGCAGAGAGTGTGGGTCCTGCTTAGAGATGGGTGTGTGCTGGGGTGGGGATGCAAGCCTGCATGGGTGATTACAGCAACCAGATGTGACCTGAGAGGGCCAAGGGGCCTTAGCTGTCACCAGTCCAGTGGTTTTAAGCATTTCAGTAATTTTAATGATGATCGTATAATTGCCACTCACATTTACTGGGAGCTTATCAGTGCTTGTTAGGCACTTCCACGTAATCGTATCTGGAGTAATCCCCAGAGTAATCCTATAAATTGGGCACTGTTACTGTCCCCATTTGTAGATGAAAACACTGAAGCCATGTAGCCATAAGGTGGCAGGTCTAGGAATTCTATAGAATTCTATTAAGGGTACAAGAAGCATGGACTCATTGGGGAAAGGGTAGTGGGGAGTTGTCCCGGAGAGTCTGTGTGGCAGGCACAAATTAGATTGGTTTTCTAAAGATACAAGAATACTCGTGCTACCGAATGGCTGAACCAGCCTGGGGGTGTGCGTGTGTGTGACAGGATCGTGTCGGGCTGGTCAGGGCCCAAGCCTCCGAACTGGGGCCTCCGCCGCAGACACTGCCACTCACTCTTCCTGTCTTAGGGACGGGCCCTCTGAGGCACAGAGACGCTCGGTGCTGAGTTCCAGGTCCCAGGGTGAGGGCAAGGGGTAAAACCAGAGGGAGAAAAGTGTGTCTCCTCTGGTTCTAGCAGGATGGGTTGTGAGGTCACGATCAGAGCCCTCTGTCTACCCTGCTGTTCTTTTCTGCCCACGTGCCCCAAGGTACTAGCCCAGGAGGCCAAGGGCTTTCTTGACACAGTGTTCCCCCTCTTCATTTCTCAGTGGGGAACCGAGGCCCAGGGAGGAGGAGCGAGGACTCACCCACACAGTGTCATGATTGGCCCACACACAGTGTCCCGATTGGGGCCCGAACCCAGAGCTATCTCTGTTCTGACCAGGGAAGGGTTTGTTTCCCGAAAACTGTCCCTGCTCCCCACCCCCCATCTTTGGCAACCCGGGTAGTGGGAGCCCTCAGGGTGGCCCAGAGCAGTGCTGGGGGGCAGAGATGGGTGTGTGCTAGGGAGAAAGCTGCCAAGGAGGGGTGGGGCAGCTTCCAAGAGGAAGAGTGCCAAGAAGCCCGAACCCCAGACGGAAACCAAATGTATTTTCTTGGTCCTCAGAGGATATTTGGAACAATGGAAGTAGGAAGGGGGAAGCTGGACTATAAAAAGGGCTTCTTGATATCCTTAAAAAAAAAAAAAAAAGAGTCTTTAAGTTTGACTTTTGTTTTTCTGGAGGATGTTTATGAAACTTCCTGAAGCAGGATCCCAGGGCCCTGTGAAGTTTGTCAGGGGCTTTTGTTTCTAGATTCAGGGCTTTGGATCTGGGAAGGACTTGATAGGGTCATCTCCCCATTTTACAGTTGGTGGGACTGAGGCTCTCAGAGGAGGCAGGGGCCTGCTTGAGGTCAAACAGTGAGGCCGTGGAAGACTTGGGTCTTCCCATGTCTTGAAAGAGGCTGTTGTCTTGACTTGCCTCTCCTAAGACCCTGGCAAGGAAGCCAGGCAGGTTCTGTGGAGGGGTCCCCTTTGAAAACACTTGGAGCTGCTCTGTTTGGGGCAAGACTAGGTCCGGTCTGCAGTGAGGTGGGCCCACTAGATGGTGACTTGCATGGTAGGGAGGAGGAGGCTGGGATGGTTCGCATGGTGATGCCACCCCCGTCCAGATGCTGAGGCCCAGCTGTGTACCGTCTGCCCAGCAGCTGGGAGCTGTGAGTCATACCCAGTGGGTGCAGAGGCAAGGGCTATTGTGTGCCGTGATTCATTCTGTTCTCCCAGTCCTGAAGGGAAGACTAGGCCCTGAACCCTGATTCGTGCCCATGCCTGTGGACCTAAGCGGTTGTGTGTTTGGGCTCCAAGTTTACAGATATGAGGGGATCCAGCAGGCTTGGGGGAGTCCCTTCCCTCTACCACCTCCTATCTCTCTCTCTCTTTTTAAAAAAATTTATTTACTTTTAGAGAGAAGGGAGATAAGGGAGGGAGAAAGAGAGGGAGAGAAACATCCATGTATGGTTGCCTCCCAAGTGCCCCCTACTGGGGGCCTGGCCCACAACCCAGGCATGTGCCCCGACTGGGGAATCGAACTGGCGACCTTTTTGTTCGCGGACCCACGCTCAATCCACTGAGCCACACCAGCCAAGGTGACCTCCTATCTCTTGATCCTACATATCCTATGATCTTGATCCTTCCATTCTCACCAATGCAAGGATCTGTGAGCCCACGAGATAACACGCAGTATTTTGGAGGCATTTCTGTGTGGAGAGCCTGTAGGTTTTATCGGGTCGTGAGAGGACTTGGCCTCCCGCAGTGTGCTGACAGGAGGGCAGGGGCCGCACGTCTGCACAGCAGGCTTGAGAGAACGTTCATGAAGAGGCTGTGCGATTCTGGTAGAAAGTAGCCTGTAGCCTGGCGGCAGTGCAGAAGTACCACGGTTCAGAGCATGGTTGTGGAGCTGGTGTTGGGTTCTAAGCCAGCACCTTCACTTGCGAGCTGCATCATCTTGGGTGAGTTACTGTGTCTGTACTTCAGTTTCCCTATCTGTAAAATGGAAATGATAAGAATAGTTAGGATGTAATAGACTTAAGTAAGATAATACATATAAACGACTTATCCCAGTGCCTGGTACAAAGTAATCACTTGGTAAAAGTTTGCTATTATTTTTCATTCTAGCTCTTTACTGATTTGCTGTGTGATCCTTTAAGTGCTTTATCCGGGGGGTGTTCGGCTCCATCTCCGGCTCTGCACTCTGTGTTGGCTTTCCAGGAGCTGCAGGGCAAGGTTGGAGAGTGGGATGGACAAGGGAGGAGGGGGCATGCCCGTTGCATTGTGAGACTCCCTGGTTCAGGCCCCCCGGTGCCTTGAACGTGGCTTTGTCCTGAGACAGGGTTATGTAATCAGCTGGGCCTGGCCAGGCAGGATACCATTCTCAACCTCGTTTTGTCCCTATTGTCTCTTCCTCTCCCTTCTCCTCCCCCCACTCCCCCGTGGAGCTGTTGCATTAGCTGACCTGTTCTTCAAGCTCCAGGGATGAAATGGAACCTGTGCTATTCTGCCACCAATTGATTTAGTTTGGAGGTTTACTGGGCAGGTGGCCCCTCCTCCCGCCACCTGGGGACAAACAGAGCTAATGCCTTTGTGCCTGGTTCGGGAACGGAGAGGGGGACTCCTTTATAGGGGGAAAGGCAGGCAGTAGGCTGGGGGCCCTTGACCCATGGCCCCTGTGGTTCCAGCAGGTATGCTCACCCCTCCCCATGATTTCCTCCCCAGGAAGGCCCTCCCCATCCGTGCAGCCCAGCGCCGATGCCTCTTCCCCTAGGAAGCCTCCCCTGGTGTCTCAGCTGCAGGGAAGTTGGCCTCTGCTGAGTCTCCTGAGCTCCACAGCATGTTCTCTGTCCCTTTTAAGAAAACACAGGCCATAAACTGGCAGGCCACATCCGCCCCACAGGCAGATTTTGCTGGTCCCATGCCAAAGATCGAGCTAGTTGCCAACAGGAGATTTTACATAAAAATCCCAACTTCTGGCCTTGCTTCAGAAATGGGAAGGTCAGAAAACTTTGAACCTCCATTTTCCTGTGGCTACTACTGGAGATGGGGCACACGCACTCCACTCTGCCCCAGCACCACCTTCCACCTAACACATGTGCATGATCTTTCTGGCCCTCTGGGCGTCTGAGTTTGCAACCCTGTCCTGACGGCGTGGACTGCTTTCTCTTCTGCGTTGCAGCGTGGCGCCTCTTGTGCCTGCTCTGTGGGCTCGTTGAGGGTCCCGTGTCCCTCGAAGCACTGTGCTCAGGCTCAGGCCTTCAGGGTGGTGTACACAGCAGGAGCATACTAAGTGCTTCCTTTCTGAACCCAGGCAGGGCAGTGGTGCTCCCGCCAGCTGCGGAGGTCTCATTTAATAGAGGCCCTGGATCCACCTGCCCTGTGGCCCCTGAATCCTCTCCCACATAAGCTGTGGCTGCTTAGCCGCTGACCCAGACAGCTTCTTAAGCTGTGGATAAATAGTCGCTGACAGTGTCCCCATGCTGCAGTATCACCAAGGAGAAGAGCTTTTAACCCACACCTGGCCCCACGGTTCACTCTCCCGGAGGGCTTGGAGGAATTTGCGGGGAGAAGGGAGCCTGGGATCAGCAGTCTTCAGAGGGTATCAGTTCCAGACCCCTGCATCCTGAGGGGACAGGGGACCGGGGAGGTGGGGTCATCTCAGGTGTTTACTGGACCGGGCTTCCCCTCCTTGGGGCCTTTGTCTGTTTCCTTCTCCTTCTAGAGTTGCACTTTATCCATCTGCTCCTTTATCCAGCTGTCTGTCCATCTGAGGTTTAGTTCTCTCTTTTAATTGAAATCCTAAACATCCCTTGAGGCCAGCTAAGATGTCTCTGCCTGGAAGAAGTCTTAGCTGCGAGGTCATGATGACTCTGGGGACGAGGAAAACCTGGAGGGTTGTAAAAACTGCTTGCAGATTTCTGTCGCTTATCTTTAAGTCCTTCAGTCTGGGCCACAGCCTCCCCCACACCAGAAGATTCGGACACGAGACACGCTTTGAGGACCCTGTCTTAACTCGTGGAGTCCAGGGCTGGTAGGAAGGACCCCTGGGTGACAGCTGTGCTGTGTGATATCAATGTGGCCCTTTCCCTCTCTGGGCTTCTTGTTTGTCCCCTGTGTACTAGCTCTCCGGGCTCCTCCCAGTGGTTGCGACTGAAAGTGCCGTGTGAGCCATGAAAGAGGGCATTGGGGTGGGTACCTGTGTCGGGGTGGAGTGAGGACCCCCAGTCCTGGCCCCACCTTGACCAGGCCCAGAGGAGTTTCACATTTTTCAGGCAACGGCTCAGGAGAGGAGAACCCTGACGCCAATGGAGGAGGCAGACTGGGAGCCTGGGTCAGAGTGGGCAGGGACTGTGTCCCTGGTATCAGGCCGCACCAGGAGGGCCTGAGCCCTGGGTGGGTGGAGGACTGGCCCTGGACAACCCCACCACCTGGCCACAGGCTGAGGGGCGCCCCACTGTGTGGTCCTGCAGCAGGTTGGCTGAGGCTTCCAGTGCAGGCCTGGACAAGCCAAGTACAGATGGGTAAACTGAGGCCCATAGAGGGAGGGACAGTGGGAGGGTCATATGAGTATGTGGAGAGTTGGGCCTGGACTCCAGATCTCTGAGTCCCAGGCAGAGCCACACTCCTCTATCCCCACCTCCCTCTGCAGGGTCACTGCCTGGGACGGTCATCTGCCTCAAGGCTAGGGCTGTCTCTGATGACCTCCAGACCAAAGCCTAGAGAAGTGAAACCACCATGTCACTGCCACCCCAGAGGCATGAAACCAGTTGGGTGTACAAGTTACCCCTCAAACATCTTCTATCCTATTTTTTTGTTGTTGTTTTTCCTTAAACTGTCGCCTGTGGGTCTGTTGTGCCCATTTCCGCCTGGCACAGGGCTTCATGCTCTTTATTCTGAGAACAAAGCTTCCTTCTGATGGTCCTCCTGCTGACAACAGGAAAAGGGCAGGCGTGGCACTGGGCCTCCCTCCTCCTCCTCCTCTTGCTGGGAGCATGGGACAGCCTTTGCAGATGCTGGGCCCCGGCAGCTCCAGGGAGCTGGGAGGGAGGGCAGCGACAGCCTGGCCCACGGTCCTGCTGGTGGCTGGGGCCACCCCGTGGGCCCAGCTCTCAGACTCAGGAGTTCTCCTTGAGTGCCCAAAAGGGTGGGAAAGGCGTTGGACAGGGCCCATTGTCATTGCCTTGTTTTGGTCTAAACACTCAGTTGTCCCAAGATGCTGTTTGACGGGGCCCTGGCAACCCTCTGGGTGTCAGCTGGCACAGGTAGAGCATTGTATTGGCCTCCAAGTGACCCTGGTCTTCTAGGGGGCTGAAGAAACTGAAAGGTGTGTTCAAATGAGCAAGGCAATGGTCCCTCATTCAACAATTCTTTTTAAGCATCTACTTTGTTCCAGGCACTTTTAGGCACTGGGATACAGCAGTGAACAAGAGACCGAGACGTGGGGCTGCCATTGTAGCAGTGGGATAGAGTCTACAAACCAGCACATGCTAGCTCAGCACTGCCTGTTAGCCTGGTCGTGAGTAGTGCCTGAAAGAAAGGTTGGGACCAGAAAGTGCGACTTCAGGGAGTGGCTCTGCTGTGTCAGGCGGAATTGGAAAGTCTCTGGTAAGGGGGCAGTAGACGTCAGGAGGGGGAGGGGGAGCCTTGGGTTCCCCGGGAAAAGCCTTCTAGGCAGAGGGAACAGCACTGCAAAGACTCTGAGGCAGGAGGGTGCGGGCGTGCCGGAGGAACAGTGAGGATGCTGGGGCGGCCGGGGCAGGAGGAGCATGAGCCACCTGGTGGGAGGTGGAGCCCAAGGGAGTGTGCAGGGCCCCCGAGCCCGCTGAGAGGACCGTGCTGTTCAGCCTGAGCAAAGGGGAAGCTGCTGAGGCGCCGGGCCCGGGTCTGACCTGTTTGGGTGCACAGGGCTGCCCCGCGGAGGAGAGGCTGGAGGTAGCGGCGGGACCCCAGCCAGGAGGCTGCTGCAGTCACGCGGATGAGGGAGGACCTCCGTGTGGGCACGGCTGGGGAGGCAACCAGGGGCTGGATTCTGGAATGATTTTGCAGGACGAGCCAGCGGATTAGATGTGGGGTGTGAGAGGAACAGGGTGCCCATGGCAAGATTCCTGCCCCGAGGACAGTGTTGGCATTTACTGAGAACAGGGAGAGCTCCAGGACGAGCAGATATGGGGAGAAGGATGGAGATTTCAGGTCGGAGGTGTTAAATCGGCATTTACCCTGGGGAGGGAGAGACTGGTGCTGGGCTTGCAGGGTCTTGTCCTTGAAGGGGCGATCTCCTCAGAGGGAGCGAGGCTGCTCCGCAGGGCCGTGCTGAGGACCGAGGGCCTGGTCGGCAAGGACAAAGATTTCCTGGGCCCTTCCTGTTCCTTTCTCTCCTTGCAGACCTCCTCCTGGACAGAGGAAGAAGGGAGGTTCTGAGGGCCGATTGTTATGGAGTCGGTCCCGTATGCCTCTTGGGTGGGAGCTCCTCCTGGGCCGGGGGCGGGCGGGGTGGGGGGTGGTGGCGGCGGCGGTGGCGGCCGTGCGCAGAGCCCTGGGAGGGGTGGCTGGAGGCCTTAGGCCTTGCCCTGACTGTGCTGCCAGCACACAGGGCCTTTTCTCTGTGCCCTGGTTTCCCCTCCTGTACACAGAACCGTTGAGCTGGCCCAGGGTTCGGAGGGTGGCAGGGAGCACTGGAGGAGGCCGCATGGCACAACGGGCTTAGAGTCCACGCACGGGTATGACTACTTTCTCTGCCAGGGACGTGACTTCTCGGTTGTGAGACTCTGAGCCAGTGACAAAATCTCTCTGAGCCTCAGTGTTCCCATCTGTAAAAAATGTGCCAGCTGTAGTACCGGCGTCACAGGCTCACTGTGAGGGTTAAATGAGAAAATGTACACAAAACACTTAGCAAAGGCCCTGGCACATACCACACCCACGCAACAGCCTGTTGGTAACAGCGACCTGTGTCGTCGGTCAGGTTAAGGGAGTTTTGCTGGTGGGTGGTGCAAGTTGTGGAAGGTTGTTGTGTAGGAGCTTGTTATAAACGCGGTTTGAGGGGGCAGCTGTAAGTGTGGTGACTTGGGCTGAGCCCCTTCTACCTGCTCGAGTGAGAACTGAGGGCCTGCCGTGATGGACCCTCACAACCTCCCCCAGCTGAGGGTCATCACTGACTTGGCATGGACAGCCTCCGCCTTGCACAGGTCCCTTGGGATAGGAGTGGTCATTTCCCCTAAGGTCAGCCCCTGATTTCTACACCTCAGGGGCTGACCTTAGGGAATGTGAGTGAGGGGCACCTAGGGACAGTTGACAGTAAGAGGACTTGAGTTGCATTTAGGGCTCCAGACAGGGCCAGCAGGGGCAGGGCAGGCCTGGAGTGGCATTCCACTGGACACTTGGACGTGATCTTGGTTCCTGATGTGGGTCCAGCCTGGGTGGCACTTGCTACTGTGGAGCCGGGGAGTGGTTGACAACGGTGGAATGTGGCCCCCTCAGGACCCATACTTCAGTGGTGTCCAAGCATGCTGGCCCGCCCTGTGCTTTTGCAAGCCTGTTTCCCAGCAGTTGAGCCGTGCCAGGACAGCCAAGGACATTTCAGAGTCCCCCAGGGCTCGCAGCCAGGCTGTCACCGAGCAGTGCTTGTTTTCCCAGGGTCCAAGGGTTTTTAGGGATGGAGGGGGCTCTGAAAATATTCCAGAGACTTTTTTCAACAGCTGGGTAAATTGAGAGAGAGCAAGGCACTTGACCAGGGTCTCACAAGGCCACCTCCCACCTGTCACCTCCCTCTGTTCCCATGTCCCTTGCTCAGACTCCTGGCCTCCTGCCCAGATGTTTGTAACAGCCTCGGTCTTGTGGGCTCCCCAAGAGCTTTGTTTGTCCTTCTATTATCATAGCCTTGCCATAACCTGCCAGATACACACACTGTTTGAGTGCATCTGGTCTCCTGGCCCCTCTAGTCCCAGACAGAGCAGTGCAGCACCGAGGTTCTGAGGCCCCAGAGCCAGACTGGCTTCGGTTCGAATCCCAGCTCTGCCCCTTCCTCTCCTGGCGTCCTGGGGCCAGAGGCTCCACGTTTCTGAGCCACAGCATCTCCCTCTGTGAGATGAAAACAGCAGCAGTACTTAATTTATGAAGATGTCATGATGGTTACATGAGATAATATGTGAAGTACTGGGTATGACACCCGCACAGAGCAAGCTCAGCAGTGTCATCGTTGCTTTATAAAGGCCATCAGTGCTGGCTGCACCGAAAAGTCAGAGGCATGGAGGGGAGACAAAGCCCTGGACCGGGGCGGGGGGTGTGGTGGGAGATGCAGGCTCCAAATTCACTCTCAAGCACTGCTTCACTGTGTGCATTTTGGGAAGTCACTCCTCCGCCGGGAATGCCACTTTCCTCATTTGAGAAAGGAAGAAGCAGTCCCTGCTCTGTTCCTATAAGGTTGTCATGTGACGCCAAAGCAATGTCTGTGAAAAAGCTTTGCATCTGTGTAATGATTTAAAAATGGCACAGCAGTGGCTGTGGTGTGCTGGTGGTGATGTGGACATTGTAGCCTCAATGGTGGGCAGCTGGCTTGGCTGGAGGCTGGTCGGCCTGCAAATGCCCAGCGCCCACGCAGGCTTCCAGTCCCCGCCTACTCCCGGCCTCCACCAGCCTGCCTTTCACATTAGTCTCAGCATTTTGCATTCAATGTGGGAGGTGCAAAGACCCGGTGGCACCCTCCAGGCCCTTGTGGGTTTGGGCGATCTGTGGCGGATGCCATGGAATGCAGGGATTAAAACCAGACACAGGGTTGAATCTCAGCAAAGCACTTTGCAGCCGGGGAGCGTGAACAAGTTGCTTAACTGCCATGAGCCTCAGTTTCCACGTTTGTAAGATGAGACCCTGGCTGAAGTGGAGCCAAGCAGTTAGCGAAGGGCCCAGAACCCAGTACACAGTTGCAGTTGTATGATGTGTTTTCCATCTGGAGCATGGTGACTTGCAGATTTATGGCTGGTGGGGCGCGGGGATCATTGTGCCCATTTCCGGGGATGTGCTGTGGAGGTCAGATATGCTCCCTACAGGATCGCCCAGCTTAGAGTTAGGAGGGCCCTTGGAGCCACCTGGCATCATTCCATTTTACAGGTGAGCAAAAGGGGCCCAGAAAGGAATCACTGAGGTCACAGGCAAGCCTGGGAGTAGGCGAGGCAAGTGGGGCCCCTAGAGCTAACTTGAAGGAGTGTTTACTCTTAGCTACCGCTGTGAGGTGGCTCCCACTCCTAGCGCCCGAGCCTGGTGCCTGACAGCACCTGCGAGGCTGCCTCCCTGACGGGAAGTTGGTGCCTGCAGCCTCACTCGCCTCGCCCTAGAGGTCTAGGACGACAACCCTGCTCTGCCGACCCGTGAACGGCTTCCTGAGCCTTGGGAGTGCGGGGACATCTGCGAGGCACCTTCTAGACTCTCACTGAGGCCCCCTGGGTCCCATTAAAAGGAGCCTGTGATATGTAGGTCACCCGGCGCCTTTTGCTGTGTCTCCGCTCACTCTCTGGCTGGCTGGCTGTGCTCCAGAGAAAGCGAGGGCCTCCAGCGCCCCCTCTGCTCCCTCCCTGCCAGCTGTGCCTCTGGTGTGTGTTGAACCCCTCACCACCGAGGCGTGTTGGCAGTGGGCTCTTGTCTCGGTGACAAGCCCCAGCAAGTCTGGAGGCACAAGGCTACTTTCATGTGGGCCTTGAGTCTCAGCAAGCCCCCATGTTTTGCCCACCAGGACTCTGGAAGATTAGGGGGCTTCTGCAGCTCCAGGTGCCTCAAAGCTTTCCCTCCCTCCTCGTGGCTCCCCAGCGTACCTGGCTCCCCTCCGCTCTGGCCACAGGGCCTGGAGCCTTTCAGATCCCCAAGGGTTTTATGTTTTCCAGGCCGACTGGTCTCTGTGTATTCACCTAAGCCAGTCCCCCATCACCACCACCACGCCTGCTGGCTGGGCCTCAGGTGACTTGGTAAGAGGTGGCCAAGAGTACTAATTCCCGCAGGGTTGCCTCGGATTCACCTGGGGCTGGCAGCACCCTAGGCCACCCTCACCGTGTGACAGGAGGGGTCCTTGGACAGCCTGGCCAGTCTCCCTCCCCAGGCCCCACACACCCAAGCACGCCATCTTTTCTTTTCCTGTGGCTGCTCTTGGGGCATGAAATTCTGTCATTAGCAAGTTGCCCTGTGCTCCCCTTGGTGTCCTCTAAAGATGCAGAAACCTCGCAGGTGGACCTCTTACATACCTGCTGCCGAGAAGTGACCCTGGGCCAGCCTGGCCCTTTGCCAGCTGCCTGTGTGACTGTGGCCAGGTGGCTTCTCCTCTCTGGGCTTTGTAAGGCCCTTTCCGGCTCCAGCACCTGACACTCTGGCACGGCTCTGGCCCCCTCCACACTGGCAGTCACCCTTCTTCCTCCTCGACTGGGCGGGGCAGTGGGAAGGGCCTGGCGGGTCAGCTGGGGTGCAGCAGGGACCAAAAGCCAGAGTCACAGACACTTTGATCACCAGTTGGCCCCACCAGGGGATATCAGTCTTTCTTCCTCCTCTTCGCAGGACAGGTGGGGAAACTGAGGACTGGAGCAGGGGAGGGCCTTGCCTAAGATCACACAGGAGGTCGGGCAGAACTGCGGTCAGGTGTGCCTGCTGCCAGTGAGGGCGCCTCCCCTCCTGGCTGCCAGATTCCTTCCTTCCTTCCTTCCTTCCTTCCTCCCTCCCTCCCTCCCTCCTTCCTTCCTCCCTTCCCTCCCTCTCTCTCTCTCTTTCTTTCTTTCAGATTTTATTTACTTATTTTTAGAGAGAGGGGAAGGGAGGCAGAAAGAGGGAGAGAAACATCGATGTGAGAGATAAACATTGACTGGTTGCCTCTTGTTCGGACCCCAACTGGCGACCAAACCTGCAACCCAAGCATGTGCCCTGACCGGGAATCGAACCAGCGGCCTTCCCCTTTGCAGAATGATGCCCAACCGAGCCACACCGGTCCGGGCACCACCTTTCTTGAGAGGGACTGGAGGGCTCATCGGCATAGAGACAGGGACATACTGTCTCTTCTGTGGAAGGCACCTCCAGGCAGGGTCCCTGCCTGTTGGGGGGATTCCTGGGCTGGGGGCTGAATTGGGCTAAGGTTCAGGAGGTAGGGGCTGGTGGCCTCTGACAAGGGATGTGGTGGGGGGTGGGGGGCTGGAGGCTTCTGGGAATATGGTTGGTGGCTCAGGGTGCCCTAGGGCCACCTCCCTCCATCCCCCCATCCCTCCCTCCCTCCTGGAGAGGACACTGGGCCCACTGTGATGCCGATGGTCCTGCTCTGGGGTTAGGTGCTGCGGTGTTAAGTAAGGAGTGTGGAGCCACTGAGAGGACATGGAGAAGTGAAGCGGAGCTGAGCGGCCGCTGCCTCGAGCTCGGGTGGGTCTTGTCGTTCTCTCCCTGGCCCCCTGTGCTCTCTGACTGAGGCCCCTAGTGCCCTCCTTCCTCCGAGGCTTGTCTGGATGTGTGTGTGCACGCAGTGTGTGCGTGTTCATACCCAGGCAGGAGGGGTCCAGGGTGCAGAGGCTGGAGCAGCTGGCCCCGGAGCCTGACACTGGGTCCCGTCTGCCTTCAGGGCCAGAAGCAGGGTCCCTCAGTGTCCCAGCCCCTGGGGCCGCCCCGAGGCTGACCCGACAGCTTCCTTGTTGAGGAGAAGAAGGCGGCAGCTGAGGGGTGGGAAGGAAGGACGGGATCAGTTTCTCCTGTGACTTCTCCCGACAGCTTGGCAAGTCCCCGATCCACCTGAAGCCAACAGGTCCGAAAGTTAAAGACTCACCACAGGGCCATGGCGGGAGCTGGAATGGGGAGGTGCCAAGGTGCTCAGATGTCACATTGTGGCTTCGGTCCTGTCTAGACCTTGAGAGCCACGGCTCATCAAAGCCAGCAGGGCTCCTAGAGGGTTTCTGTGTTCTTCACTTGGGGGCCAGTCACAGCTACCCTGAATTTGTATGGCATCTGACGCCCGACTGGGGAGAGCCCAGTAACAGCTGTCATTACATTCTCGAAGGGCTCTGTAACCCCAGGAAGTCCTCAGCTTCTGGTCTAGCTCACCCCCCTCATCGTGCAGTTGAAGAAACAGAGGCCCAGAGGAGGCAAGGGTCAAGCCTGGAGGCACACAGGGAGCGAGCTGAAGGCACTGGGATGCTGATGTAGACTTCAAGCCCGTATGGATTTTGGCTCCTGCATCCACGAGACAGAGGCCCCCAAATATGCTTGCTTATCGGGATTTCTCATGGGGCGTCTGGCGACCCGGGGCGGGCAGGTGGGAGGGCAGGGGCTGGGCTTGACTGGCATTTCGTGGCTCCCCTGAGGGGTGGCAGACAGGGGAGGAGTTCAGGGCATGATAAACTTGTTTCTACTTCATTGGGAATACGTGATGAATAAATGAGGTCACAAGTGGGACATGTTCGCTAGAGTACCAGGCACGCAGCAGGCCCGGGAGGCATGTCAGCCACCATTGTCTGTCTCGGTGGTCGTTAGCTGAGATCTCCCACTTCTGACCTTCACTCCTGCCTCTTTCTCCTCTTCCTTAGCAGGAGGCCCCTGCCTGGGGCATGGAGGCAGCCCCCTTTCTCATGTGGGTCCCTGCCTGCGTGGGACGACAGGGGCCCCCAGGGCAGGAGACGGTAAGGACCCTCTGGCTGAGGTCCTGCCTCTCTGCGGTGCCCCTTCCGTCAGTGAAGGCTTTCCCGTTGCCGATTCTCCTGGATGAGCCTACATGTAGGCAGCTGGGCTGGCCACCTGCAGAAAGCCTCTCCCTAGGTACGCGTTGGGCCAAGGACCTTGCTCAGGAATGGTGTGGAATGCTGGGCAGCAGGACTGTATAGGGGTTATAAACAGGGGCTCTAAGTGGGCTGGCTTGGGGCTGTCCTAGCTCTACCGCTGCCCAGCTGTGTGGCCTTGGGTCAGTTGCTTACCCTCTCTCAGATGAGGAGCCTAGGTTTTCTCATCTGTAAAGTGCACAGCTCAGGGACGCCACCTCTCAGGGTGTGAGGGCTGGGTGTGATAATTCAGGGAAAGCTCTCAGCACAGCCCGGTGTAGGGCTGGTGAGTTACCAGGAGCTCAGCCTCTGCCGGCTGCTGTCAGCCAGGGAGATTAGGATAGGGAGATTACCAAGAAATAGCGTTCCGGTCTTTTTGAGTGCCTATGATCTGAGCCTAAGAGAAATAGTTAGGGGTCCACTGTGCCATCAGTGGATTTGGGGGTTGGGAGGAGGGCGCCCTGCTCTGGGAAGCTGAATTATTGGGGAGCAGACCCTGTCATGGGCCTGCCCATCTCGGTCTGTGTTGGGAGCTTCCAGGGGACTGGAGGGGAGCCTGTCCTTGGGACAGGACGGCAGCTAGTCCTGACATGCCTGGTCCCCACTTCACCCCTCCCACGAGCTGCCTTGTTTGCTCCGTAGCCCTTTCTTCAGAGCTGGTGCAAAGGTAAATGCTCAACTCAGGCCCTGCCGGAAGGAAGACAGATCCTCAACCAGCAGGCCTCAGTTCTTGAGGTTTCGTGCTGGGCATTCCCTGCCAGGAAGCCCACAACAAATCCCGGCTGAGGATCTGGGAGTGAACCAGGGTTTTAGGCTCTGGTTGTGTGTAGATTGATGGATGATTTGTGGGTCTGCTTCCAGGAAGGCTCGCTTAAGGTTGCTTGTAAGGTAAAACACGCATAAAATGGATGAAAACGAAGGTAGAAAAAGCACCATTCAAAGGGAGTGGAGAGTGGGAGGTCCTGGGTGGACTCGGAGGACCCATGGTTTTGAAGGATGATGAACCCAGGTGGCTCTGTGCTAAGGTTTCCCGTCACCTGCTCATTAGCTCCGTGTGCCGAACTCCTGGGCCCCCTCTGGGCCTTAGTTTCCTCATCTGTGAAATGAGTGGGAGATAGGTGATGGTGCTGTTGTCAGGGTTAAACAGTAGTGCGCCATACAGGCCTGTCCTGTCTAATAAGTGAAAGTTCTTATTATTAATGCATTCGGCTTGGAGGTGCCTCATAGCAGATTCAAAAATGGAGGGCAGCTGGCAGGGGCACGAGGCTCTTGGGTGCCTACCATGGGTAGGAGACCACTTCTGCCTTGGAGAGCTTCCTATGAAGTTGGGCAACGGCGTTCTAGTCTCAAGAACAGCTTGACATCTGGCAGCGTAAATCCAACATCGCATGATGGGAAGCAGAGCAGGAGAGCTCACGGAGGACTTTGGAAATCCGCAGCCGGCAGAGTCCAACCTCCAACGATGGCTGGCCTTAGAGGGGAATGGGCAGGGTTTTCTTGGACAAGAAAATGGGCCAACGTAGGTGGGAGTGTGGCAGGCCTGGCTGTCACAGCCCCAGGGGATCCTTTTCTCTCCCTGGACCTCAGTGTCCTTGTGTTACTGCAGGGTAGACTGCACACTCTTTGGCCCTGGACTCTGAGCCAGACCTCCAACAGTCCCTCGGTGGTGGCCCTGGACTCCAGGATGACTGACGGGCAGCAACTTGGCCCCAGGCCAGGCAGTACTGCAGGGCCGTGGGGGATGGGAGAGTCAGTGAATTCCAGCAGAGGAGGGATTTGCTTCTGGTCTGGGCCTCCCAGGGGTGTGATTGAGCTGGAGAAACTCCTGCACAGCTGGGAAGCAAATGTGGAGGATTTTCTCGCCTGGCCTGCGCTGTGCATGGAGGGTGGGGCAGGCTGGGGCAGGGCAGCTGGTGGAGCTGGGTGGCTGTGGGGTGTGGCTGAGTAGTGGGTGGTGAGGTGACTGTGCTGGGGGTGTGACAAGTAGAAAGGGACTGGGTCAGCTGTGGGGAGTGTTCCTGGGATTGCGTGTGGGACTGTCAGAACCTGGCCTGCAGCCACCTTTCCTCCCCCGAGCCCAGTGCCCATTCACAGACTCTCAAGCCTGCTTCCAAAGCACTTCCTCATCTCCCCTAAGCTCGCCAGCCCCATTCTTGTGCCTGTGGCTCAGATGCCTGCGATGGCACCATGTGAACATGTAAGCACCACACGAGTTTGTGCATTCGTGTGCCTATGAGTGTGGGAGATGCAGGGAACATTGTCAGGAGTCACCGAGGCGAGAAATCAGATCTGGGCTGGGTGAGCACGTGGGACTGTGGGGACCGCCATTCACCCTGCAGCGGCACCACACCAGAGACATAAAACCTCGGAGCCCAGAGGCCTGCATCTTCAGTGCCCAGGGCCACGCCTGTCCCGAGCCGTGCTCAGTAAGCACAGAGGGAGGGAACAGGGAGCCGTCATCTGCTTGTCCCTAACTCCCAGGGTGCTCCCAAACCTGACTTCCCTTCCTCTTTTTCTGGATCCACTATTAATTTGATATGTGGCCTTGGACCAGTTCCTTCTTGAGCCTCAGTTTCCAAATCTGTTAAATGGACAATAAGTTTGTTGACTTATGTCTCCGCGTACCAGGCACTGAACTGCTTTATCCACGTCATCTCTTAGTCTTGGCAGCACATAGAAAAGTAGCATAAACCCCACTTTACACTTGGGGGAACTGAGGCTTAAAGAGGTTGAGAGATTTTCTCAAAGGTCACAAGGCTAGTAAGTAAGGGAGGCTGGACTCAAGCCCAGGCAGGCTGGCTCCATTCTGAGCCCTTAACTGCCACACTGGCCGCCACCACGTGGCCACCTCTTGGGTTGTTGGGGTGGAACGGCCTGAGGCACATAGCCCTTTGCAGGGGCCCGCTGCACACAGCAGGCACCAAGTGCACACAAGTTACGTGTCAGGTGCACGTCGCCGTGAAAGGCACAGGAAGCTCAGTCTCAGGGAGCTCTTGGTTGCCCTCCCAGAGTCCACTTGTCCATCCAGGGCAGAGCTGGACCTCCTCCCTAGTCCTGCTCTCTAGACAGCTTGGTCTGTGGGAAGGCCCATATACCTCTGCCTCCTTTCTCTCTGGGCCCTAGAGAGGATTCTGGGGGAATCAGAGCATTTCATAGTGGAGGGTGGGGTAGGGAGTGACTTTCAGCTCCTGAGCAGTGGCCACAGTTACTGTGGTATTTCCCGAAAGTGCGGCGTTGCCATGGCGTCTCCATGACAACCAGAGCATCTCATTCATTATCCCCAGCACCTTGGCAGGGAAAGCTGGACCTAGGGCTGGGAGAGCACAGTAGGGGAGCCTGGCTGAGGGCTGGAGGCCTCTGTGGCTGAGGCCCCCGCTTGCTGTCCCCCATCCCAGCCAAGGTTCCCCTGCAGACTCTGGACCCCCTGTCGTGGGGTCTGGATTCAGATTTCAGCTCTGCCACCGACTAGCTGTGTGATTTGGGGCAAGTGACCTAATCTCTCTAAGCCTCATTCTTCTCAATTGTAAATGTGAAAATACCAGTATTAGTTGTAAGAATTAGGTGAGATGTGTAAAAGTGCTTATCACACAACTAGGCTCACGGTAAATGCCCAGTGACCTGGTAGCAGTAAAAATAACAATGACAATAATTATAATGATGTCTTTGTTTTGTATTTTAATAGAAACTCCTGAGTTTCATGGAGGAATGACAAGATTTTGAGTCAAGATTTAGCAATTTCCTATGTGACTGACAAGGCACTTCACCTTGAAGCCTCAGTCTTCTCATCTGTGAACTGGGAATAATAACAGCTGCTCACTTATTCATATCCTGAGCACTCAATAAGGACTGATGCCCGGGGAAGGTCGTGGGAGCTCCCAGAATAAATCAGACTTGTCCCTGTGCTACGAGATACCCAGGCATGTGGGGAAGGGGAAGAAAGGAAATTGGTATTTGGGGAGGACCTCTGTGTGCCAGCTGCCAGGCAGGGCCTGCCCGTGCAGAGGTCAGTAAGTCTTGGTCCAGCCCAGTGACCTGCAGCCTACAGAGTGCAGAGCCTTGCATACAAACGCCCCACGTCTACTCTGTGTGGACCACATGCTCAGGTGCACCCAGGGACTGAGCAGAAAGCCAGATGAGGAAGGGAAGCTACTGTGGGACTGTGTTAACTGGAGAGTGCATGGCCAGCCTGTCTGAGGTGGGTGTGTAAGTGCTTCAGCTGATGGTGACCAGTAGGGATGTGTGCCCCATGTCATCAGAATGTACTATTTTTTAAAAAAGATTTTACTTACTGATTTGAGAGAGAGAGAGAGAGGAAGGGAGAAAGAAACATTGATTTGATGATCCACTTATTGATGATTGGCTGAGTCTTGTATGTGCCCTGCCCAGGGATTGAACCTGCAACCTTGGTATATCGGGATGATGCTCCTACCACCTGAGCTACCTGGCCAGGGCAGAATGTGCTCTTTTTAAAGACCACTTAGGACTTAGGACTTTTATGTGAAATCTCCTGATTTTAAAAGAAGAAAAATGTTGTGCAAGTCAAAGGACACGCAGCTGCACCCTGGTCTGGCGTGAGGGTCCTGGTTTCCAGTCCTGGCTGAGGAGTGGGGATGGGCCAGAGCCTGAGGAATGGGACATTCCAGGGACAGTAATGGCATGGTTCATGGGGATGACTTCAGAGAGGAGGTGACATTGGAACTGGGGTCTTGAAGGATGAGCAGGCGTTCCAAGGAGCAATGGGAACTTCACTAGAAAGGCCTGGATTCATGACCGAGATCAGTGACTAGTTGGGAGTGGCTGGAGTTTGGCTGGTGATGTCAGCAAGGCCCAGAGCATTAGGGGTTGTTGAGGCCTCAGCCCCTAGCTGTCCTTGAGGCCTTGCTGGCTCCAGGGGGATTAGAAGCCCTCCAGTTCGCCATCCCCGGAGCCAGGGCTCTGGAATGCAGGCTGCATGGAGGGCCTTGAATGGCCTTTGAGGGGATTGCAGTGGAGGGGCAGGTCAGCACTCTGTTTGCATAGCTACTGGCTGTCCCCTACCCCCACCCCGGGGGACAGGGGCTGGTGGGCCCACTGTCTTGCTCCCTTTACCCTCTCTTGAGCCTGGGCCTGGACTTTACCATGGCCTTCTCCCTAGCCTCTTGACCTCTAACCATCTGGCCCCTCCCTGCCCATCCCTCCAGTTCCTGGGAAAGGTCACAGCCTCTGAAAACGGGGATTCAGAGAGAGCACGCACAGAGCTTCACAGTGTTTCGTGGGCTCCGTTATTACCCCTGGGACGCACGAAAACAGTGGCTGGTCCTTCGCGCTGCACATCAGGCATGGTTCTGAGCACTGTATGTGGATCAACTCGTTTTGCCTTCACAACTTTGAGAAGTATGTCAAGTTTTTCTGTATTTTGCAGATTAGGAAACTGGGGACACTGAAAAGTTAAATAACTTGCCCAGGACTGGACAATGACTGGGTGGGTGGTGGGGCTGGCGTTTGAAGGAGATCGCTTGGGTCCCATCTGTGTGATAACCATTAGGCTCTATTGGCCTGGGGCCTTAGGTCCATGGATGGGTCTGGGGTCATGGGGTCTGGACTTCTCGAAATCATTACAGCCTTTTCTAGGGCATGTGCATATTGTTTGATGAGAAAATGTTATCTGGTTCCCACCAGGGTCTGTGCCCCCCAGACGCCTGAGACGTTGCTGGTTGCATCGTTAGCACACGCACTGGAAGGCCGTTAACGCGATAGACTGAGGGCCAGTGACCACAGTGCCCAAGCCTGCAAGGGAGTGGGGTTGGGTGATCTCATGCCTCAGTGGCAAGCAGGGCACCACTGGGACAGCTCTGCCTTCCCACCCGCTGCACTCCGTTCCTGGCCGCGGCCCAAGGGGAGGGGCTCGCTGTGACCGCAGGGCAGAGGGCTGCCCTTATCAGTGGGATATAGGACGCAGGTGCACCCTGGGTATAAACAAGACCAGGCAGCCAGCCCTGCGGACTCTGCCCAGCAGACTTGCCTCTTTTGCCTGCGCTCAGCTGGAACTTCAGAGTCCCTGGAAAGCTCCGTTCACTCCTTCAACTCCATGCCGTGGTATGTGCCCCTCCGCCTTCCTAGCCCTGGTCAGCCGTTACTTGTTCTTCTGGTCAACTCAGGTACCACCTCCCCCTTCCAGGGACGTTAGGTGGTCCTCAGTTCTTTCAGGCGCTCTCCCTTCCCCACTGTCACACTCCTCCCCCTACATTGTAGGTGCCTGTTTTCTCGGTGGCCTTGGGTTCCCCATGGTGCTGGCATATAGTAGAGACTGAACCATAGATTCTCAAGAGATGAGAGGGTCCCTAGAGATCATCCAGCCCAAGCCCTTCTCTAATCAGCAGGAGGCCCAGAGAGGGGCAGAGAGTGCTTGGGGTCACACAGCACATTATGGCAGAACCGGGAGCAGGTGTGGTGACTAAGGTGTGTCCTCATTTCACACCCCTGCCCCTTGCTTCTGAACACATCTTTTAAAAACATTTGTTTTCTTATTTTCAAAAAGATAATATATGATTATTGTAGAAAATTTAGGAAACAAAAAGAGGAAAATAAAAGCTCAGAGATAATCATTGTTAACTTTTTCTTTGTATTTAGTACTTGTTCTGGCCTATGCATAAAAACTTTTACCCAAAATATGACAGTGCATGCTGTTTTATACAGGTTCTCCACTTTAACAATATGCATGGCAATTGTATTCCTCTGTCAGTAAATGGCGCCTTTGACATGTTGCGAATAGCTGCCTGGGATGCCATCCCATGCTTGCATCATAATTGCCAAAGTCAGTCCCCTGTTGCTGGACATTTGCTGTCAAAACCACATCCTTGGCTGTTATCTTGATAACAGCACCAGGGTTTGTATTTTTGTGGGAGAATCTTTATACACTTCTGCAATTACTACCTCTAGGATAAGTTCCTCGAAGTTCAGGGTCTCTGGTACCTGTACCCATGCTGAACGCCCCGGATAGCCCTGGAGCTGGGAGGGACTTGGAAGATTTTTACCCCCGAGCCTGTGCCTGAGGTTTGCATTCCCTGCCCCGGCTGCACCAGCCCCGGCGCTCGCACCTTCTACCCCTGTCCCCATCCCGACCACCCTGGGGAGCTGTCCTGCTAGCTTTCCGCAGCTGCTTCCACTCACGTTGAAGGGAGACCAGTGGGCTGTGGTGGTGTGGTTGGTATTTGGGGTGATGGAATTGGGGCCTTAGTGTAGTGGGTGTGCGTGTGTGGTCTCCATGAACTCTCCAAGGAGACCAGCACTGGCGGCATGCCTGTCCCGGGTCGGCTGAGCGGGAGGCCAGGACCCGGAGCTCTGGCTGCCTGGGTGGACAGAGGCCCAGTAACAGCGATGCCTCCCTGCCTGCTGGTCCCTTGGGATCCTGGTACGTGTACCAGTGGGCATGTGCCACGAGGGCGAGAGATACCTGTTGCACTGGAGCAAATAGTGTCAGCTGCCATTTCTTAAGTGTTGCTTGTGCGAAGCTCCTCTGACTGATTCTCCGGGTTCTCCCTCGGCCCCAGGCCTGCGCTGCGGGGGTAGCGATTTCGCAGATGAGGGCACTGATGCTGAGAGGGGCCTTCTAGCACAGCTAAGCCACTGATGCCTCACAGCTCTGGCCTGGCCGCTCTGCCTGAGCCTCAGTCTTTTCATCTGACAGATGGGGCTGCTGGGCCCATTCAGAGAGAGAAATGCGGGGAAGCACTGCGGGCAGTTGACGGGAATGTTCGAGCGTGATTTAGAATTCCACCTCCAGCTCCCAGGCCTGGGAAATGTTTATTGTCTCACTTCTTCCTGCTTCTGGAGTGTTCTCGGTCTAGTCTTGGACTCTGATAATTATAGTAAATAGCAACTGCCATTACAGACACCAGATGCTGCCGTAAGTGATTTGTATGCGTTATTGAATTTAATCCCCCCGCCTGCCTTGTGAGGTGGGTACTAATGTCAGCCCCATTTTGCAAATGGGTAAAATGATGCTCAGAGAGAATAAGGAGCTTGCCCATTGCTGGGCAGCAGTACTTGAACTGGGGCCTTGGAACTTGAGCCGTCAGTGGACCCCCAAGGCCCACACCCTTGAGTCTTCACCTTCTGACTCTTCTCTCCACAGCCTTGGCCCCGGGGGCCCCACCAAGCCAGCAGCATGTGGCACCCCTGGGCCTGGCCAGTGTCCTCCCGCCAGCTGCCCGGCCCCCCCAGGAGGCCCTGACGCCCTGGGGCACTTCTGCTTTGCACAGGACCACGTGGGGGTTTGCCATGGTGACATAAAGGGGCGCGGAGGAAGGAAGGAGCACAACCAGCCTGCGGACTGCGCCCCCGGCTGGGAGGAAGGGCCGGCGACCCTATCCTCCCCTCCTGCTGCCCACTGAGGGCCTTGCTCGATAAGTGTCTGTGAATTTCTTGGTCAGTGGACGACTCCGGTATCTCCTGCGTGGGGCCTCGGGGTGGCCAGGGCAGGCCGGGCCTCCAGTGGCCGAGGTCTCGAGGACCAGGATGCCCACCCTGGCGCGTTTCCGCAGGCTGTGTCGGCACGTGTCCCCACAGGCTGTCCTTTTCCTGCTGTTTGTCTTCTGTGTGTTCAGCGTTTTTGTCTCCGCCTACTACCTATATGGCTGGAAGCGGGGCTTGGAGCCCTCAGCTGATGCCCCCGAGCCTGACTGTGGGGACCCACCGCCCGTGGCCCCTAGCCGCCTGCTGCCGCTCAAGCCCGTGCAGGTGGCTGCCCCTTCCCGCACGGACCCGCTGGTGCTGGTGTTTGTGGAGAGCCTCTACTCACAGCTGGGCCAGGAGGTGGTGGCTATCCTGGAGTCGAGCCGCTTTAAGTACCGCACAGAGATTGCACCGGGCAAGGGGGATATGCCCACGCTCACCGACAAGGGCCGTGGCCGCTTCGCCCTCATCATCTATGAGAACATCCTCAAGTACGTCAACTTGGATGCCTGGAACCGGGAGCTGCTGGACAAGTACTGTGTGGCCTACGGCGTGGGCATCATTGGCTTCTTCAAGGTATGCAGGGAGGAGGGTCCCTAAGCAGTTAAGAGCTCCAGCTGAGTTTGAGTCCCATCTTCATACTCGTTAGCTGAGTGCCTGACTTTGCTTATCTGTAAAATGGGCGTGATGGCATCACCAACCTGCCAGGATTTTTGTGAGGGTTAAATGGGCAAGTGTACATAAAGCATTTGCAGCACACTGTGCTGGTACCTAGTAAGTACTTTTTAAGGATTAGCTTTTATTTTTGTTTTTTAAAAAGATTTTTTTTATTTATTTTCAGAGAACGGGGAAGGGAGAGAGAAAGAGGGAGAGAAATATCCATGCGCAAGAGAAACATCAGTCGGTTGCCTCTCGCACGCTCCTAGCCAGGGACCTGGCCCACAACCCAGGCCTGTGCCCTGACTGGGAATCGAACTGGCGACCTTTCAGTTCACAGGCTGGCGCTCAGTCCACTGAGCCACGCTGGCCAGAGCAAGGATTAGCTTTTATTAGGAACACAGGGCAGGGGCACTGCTTGCCATGCATGAGACTCGGCACGTAGCAGGCATGTGCCTGAAGGAGGCCCCAGGGATGGGTGCGAGGGAAGAGACGATATGCTCTGCTAGGCCCTCCAAACCTGTCACAGCAGCCCTCCCAAAGGATGGAGTAAGTAGTTCCCATTTTGCAGGTGGGCAAACTGAGGCTCAGGAAGATGAAGTTATGTATACATGTCTGTGCAGCCTATAAGTGGGAGAGCCAGGATTTGAACCCAGAATTGGGCCCTGGATCATAGGATCTTTCCTCTTGGCTGTGGTGGAGTGTAGAATGTGTGCACTTCTTGAATCAGAACCATTTTGCATTGGGAGGAAGGGAAGAAAGAAATCTTAGTGGGCAGGTGAGCTGCTCTGGGCTCTGTGAGGCCCCCAGAATGACTGCTAGGATCAGAGTCTTTGCCAAAAGTGTCATGGAGAAGCTGTCCTTGGGGAGGGGGAGGTTGGGGACAGCTGGACGGGGTATCCAGAGGCTCTGGCCAGAGAACTCTGACCTGTCAGATGAAAGCAAACACTGATTGGGACACTAGCTGGGTGCTTGGGAGCATTCATTCCTCTGTTTGGCAAATATTTACTGAGCACTTAATATGTTCCAGGCCCTGTGCTAGGTACTGGGGACACAGTGGTGATCAAAATGTGCCAAGTCCCTGCTGTCATGGAGTGGACATTTAAATACCGTGGGGTAGGGTGGGTGACAGACAATGAACAAATAAACATACCATGTGGCAGGTGGTGATAACTTCAAGAAGAAATAAATTAGGGCAAGGGCATAGGGGGCGATGACTGTGGCTGTTGAGATTGTTTTTAGTAGAACGGTCAGGGGAATCGTCCTTGATAAAGTAGCTGGGAGGAAGTGAGGGAAAGTTGTGTGACTCTCTGTGCCAGGGGCCTTCCGGGCAGAGGGGAAGGTAAGTGCGTGGGTCCTGAGGCAGGCCCTTGCTCGGCATGAGCCGGGAGGGGAGCAGAAGGTGTATCCAAAGTGGCCTGTGTTCACCGTTGGATGCATTTGTCCCCAGGCATTCTTGGGCACCCCTGTGCATGGGCCTTGCGCCGGGAGGAGCCTGCTGTAATGGCGGGTTTCCCACAGTGTGCACTTCCATGCCTTAATGCAGCAGGATGCTCTGCCACTAATGAAGGTTTTGCGGGCTAAGTAATTGAAGGCCCTTAGAAGTCCTGCAGGGGAGCAACCCGGTGAGATTTGTTCCCGGGCTGGCCGGCTCACAAAACCCTTCACCTCACAGAGCTCCATCTGGGAAATGCTGACCTGGTTTATGGCTCTACAGTGGCATAAAGTCAGGCTGTCTTCGTTGTCTCTTTCTTCTTTTCTCCTGAACTCTGTTCCCTTTCCTGCCATGAACTTCACTGAGTCAGAGCCCCAGGCCTGCAGAGCGTCCGAATGGCTGGAATCCACTGAGTGTTCGCCTGGAGCCGTGCCCTGTCCCGTATGCTTTGTGCGAATTAACTCATTGAACAGTCATCAGCCACCCTGCAAGCTAGGTAGATGGCATCTTGATTGAAGAGAGAAGGATAGAGAGGCAAAGAGGGGTGAAGAAATGTGCCCATGCTCATACCTCCAATGAATGCAGACATAGGTTTTGAAGCCAGATGTCTGACTCTTGAGGTCTTAGTCTTAACCATTGTGCAGTGAGTCCAGGAACCTCAGGTACCATTTATTTAGTAGAATTTGCATCAGAGGCCACGTCCAGTGCACAGAGCCCCTGGTCTCTGGGAACCAGGAAATGGGCTGGGGTGACTGGGCATGATTGGTAACGCAGAGGACTTGGATCCCATCTAGCCCCAGTTCCTTACTCTGCAGGTGAACACGAGGCCCTGCAGGGGTCAGGGTCATGCTCAGTCTCAGTGTGGAGCCAGTGGCAATCCCAGGTCTTCGTGCTCTTCCTGCCCTATTGCATAAAGACACAACTTGGTTTTAAGCAGAGGCTTGTGACTTTTTACTCTTATGGGCGCCCTCTGGTGGTCAAGCTATGGGGTTTTTTGTTTGTTTGTTTGTTTGTTTTTTGTTTTTGGCTCTTTCCGCAAAGCCAGCTTCAGTGCTGCGCCTTGGTTTTGCCAAACCCAGACAGTTTGTGGACCCCGGGGATCTGGAGACTCATTTTCCAATCCCCACTGGTGCTGAAACAGGGGCAGAGAAGTCCAGACCCTCATTGAGACCTTTTTTGTCACTTAGAAGCAGAGTGACCTTGGACAGGGTACAACTCAAGCCATCTGTAAAGTGGGGCCAGTCACAGGTCCTGCCTCACTGGGCCATGTCGAAGATAAAGCAAGACAGCGGGTGGGAAACACAAACACAGTGCCTGGTACCTGGAGCCACCCAGTAAACCGCAGCTGTCATGCTTTGTCACCTCTGTGTCAGCAAACAGCTGGTGGTGGCACTTGTCTTGTGGCTCTGAGTCCTGAGCTCATGTGGGGTCCTTTGGGGGAAGAGCAGGTCTTCATCAGGAGCCCAGTTCCTGGGACTGACAAGGGCTACCCGACCTCTTTTTCGACTCACTCACTCTGTGCCCGACACTGAGCTCATGGCTTTGCTGCCTTGCCATGTGTAATTTGCACAACTACCCTGTGAGGTGGCACCTTCTTTACCAGTGGGGAAGTAAGGCTCAGAAAGTTACATGGCTGTCTAGGGTGACACAGCTAGTAAGTCAGAGCCAAGATTTGACAACCACACTCAGTGCTCCTGATCCAACCACAGGTGAGCCTCGCAGAGCGAGGTGACCTGAGGCCTGGGGAGGATGCCCGGGGCTCCCGGGGTCATCAGCTAGTCACAGAGCCTGCACTGGGCTTCCCAGAGCCTGGGTGAGGGCCTCCTTCTGCTGCCTGGATGGCCACATGGGAGGATTTGGTGTCTCCCGAGTGGGTGTTCAGTGTGAGACACGGGCGGCGTCCCTTCCTGAGGGGCAAGGCCTGCCATGGCCGCCAGCCTCTGGGGGGCCAGGCTCACTCTCCATTCCCGTCCCCAGCTGGTTCCTTTCATTGCCGCCTGGAGGGGACTGTCAGCGACTTGGCTTTTTCCCTTCTTCAGTGTCTCCCAGCTGGGCAGCTGGCTGAGCTGCCAGCTCCTGGCAGTCAGCTCAGGGCCGGGGCTTTGAAATGGGATCCCCCGGGGCCTGTGGTCCAGTGTGACCTCCCAGGCCACAGCAGGTGACGGACAGGGCCTGAAGTGTTTCTGGCCCCCACCATCTTTGCAGTTCTCCTCTTCAACCAGTGCTGGCTTAGGAGTCGTGGGGAGCCTGGGGCTGGGGGAGGTGTCCTCTCGGGATGGGGTGCTCTGCACCGAAGCCAGCTGGGGGCAGAGCGTGGAGTTGGCAGGTACTCCTGGTAACTGGTAACATCAAATGTGGCTCCTTGTCGTGGTTTACAAGGCCAGGGCCCTGCAGAGCCTTTGTGGGAATTAGAAAAGAGCACCCTGCGTGGAGGAGATAGTGAAAGGCGCCCTTCTGGAAGATGTGGCTCCCCCTTGGGACACTACTGAGTGCCCTTGTGCAGCGCTCACCTGGCCAGCGCTCCTGGGGGGCGGGGTGGGGGTGGGTGGCACGGGGGACCAGGACGGCCCTGTGCACCATTCTACCTCCCTCTCTGGCCTCATTTGCTGCCCTTTGTCCACTGTTGCTCTGCCCCACCCCACTCATTCTCCACACAGCAGCCAGATGGGCCTTTTAAAATGCAAATTGAACCTGTCATCCCTTTGATGGAGCCTTTGATGGCTTCCCACTGCCACTTCCCGCCTTCAAGGTCCTGCCATCTGGCCCCCACTGACCTTTCTGTCTCATCTTCTCTCCCTCTTGATCACTCTGTTGGCCCCTTGCTATTCCTTGACTGTGCTGAGCCCTCTCCTACCTCTGGGCCTTCACACTTGCTGTTCTTTGAACTTGGCCTCTACCTCTCCCCTAGTTGATGCTTACTCATTCTCCAAGTCCCACTCTCCAGGAAAGTCCCTTTGTCCAGGAAGCCTTTCCCAAGCCAGTTGATTATGACCACTCACCTGCTGTTCCAGCACTGTGGACCTCCTCTGTGTAACATGTGCCTCATTGACGTTTTATGTTTATTTCTGCAGTTTGGATTGTTGTCCCTCTTTGTTGCTCAACTTTAAGGTTCATGGGGGCAAGGACCCTGTCTGTTTTTTTCTCACTGTATCCCTGACACTAAGCAGTGTCTGGCACGGTGAATAGTTGTGGAGTGAACAAATGAAACCTATATTGAACAGCTGTCACGTGCCAGGTACTGGAGAACTATCCTCTTTCATTCCTTTTAAAAAGTCAGTTACTCATCAAATAGGTGTTTACTCCCTGTGGGCGTCAAACCTGTGCTGGGCATTGGGGATCCAAAGGTGGAAATGACATAGCCCCTGCCCTCAAGAGGGTGCAGACTGGTGGGAGAGAGACCCTGAATAGGAATGCGGCAGCCTAGCTAAAGACTGCTGTAGCCGAGGCTTTAACGTGGTCCCGGGGAGGCCAGTGCAGAGAAGAGGGTTTTGAAGGATGAGCAGGAATTTGCCAGGCTAGGAAGACAGAATGGAACTGGCACAGGGACAAGGACAAGTTGTATCATATCCAGGTGGATGGGAGGCCAGGCACCTAGGGAAGAGGAGAAGCGGGGGGCCAGCGGCACTTCTGCAGGCCCCCAGGGACCTAGGCAGCAGCAGACCCTTGGCGGAGGAGGGAGGTACTGGGAGCTGGATTCCTGCGAGGGGGTGGCCTTGGGAGTGCTGGGGGCAAACGGTGGCTGGGAATGCTGTAGGCAGAGTGACATTGTTCCTGCACCCCCAGTGGATATCTCCTCTTTGATCTCTATGCTGGCATCCCATCAGATTTCTCCTGAAGACAGGTTTGTGTGGAAAAGCAGTTTGGCAACTCCAGGAGATGGAACCTGGTGGTCAGGTGTGTGGGCTCCAGGAGCAGACATCTGGCTGCAAACTGGCTCCTCCTGACAGCTGTGTGACTGAGGGCTTCACTCCCTTGGAAGCCTCAGTCTCCTCGCCTGCGATGCAGGGTAACAGAGGCCGCTTCCTCCTGAGGCTGATGTGAGGACTGCGTGAGCAGTCGGTGATGCCGCTGGCCCTGTTCTAAGCACTCGGCCGGCATTATACTCGTCCCCCTCCACCACCCCTTGAGGTGTTTTCCAAGTTCTCAGCCACGTTTTACAGCAGAGGGGGCCGAGGCACAGAAAGGTTACCTAACTTCCCCAGGGCCAGGGGGTGGAGCCCATGCTCTCAGCCGCTGGGCCTCTCTCTGTGTGTGATCTTGGGCAAGTTACCCAGCCTCTCTGGGCCCCATCCTCCTCATCTATAGAATGGGAATGATAACGGTGCCTCCACCATGGGGACCGCTGAGGAAGGCCAGCGCCCAGGGCCCGACTTTGGCAGGGACGGCAGGTGTGTTTGCCAGTGTGTTACTGTGACAGGTAAAGCTGGGCCTGGGGGGGCCGGAGATGCGGCAGGCCCTCCAGGAAGGTCAGTGTGCTGTCGACGTTGCGGTTATCGCACACCTGAGACTCCGTGGGCCCTTGGGGTCCTGGGTCTGACGGCTCTTCTCCCCTCCCCGCCTCACCCCGAATGCAGGCCAATGAGAACAGCCTGCTGAGTGCGCAGCTCAAAGGCTTCCCCCTGTTCCTGCACTCGAACCTGGGCCTGAAGGACTGCAGCATCAACCCCAGGTCCCCGCTGCTCTATGTGACGCGGCCCAGCGAGGTGGAGAGGGGCGTGCTGCCCGGCGAGGACTGGACCGTGTTCCAGTCCAACCACTCCACCTACGAGCCGGTACTGCTGGCCAAGACGCGCTCGTCCGAGTCCATCCCGCACCTGGGCGCGGACGCCGGCCTGCACGCCGCGCTGCACGCCACCGTGGTCCAGGACCTGGGCCTCCACGACGGCATCCAGCGTGTGCTCTTCGGCAACAACCTCAACTTCTGGCTGCACAAGCTCGTCTTCGTGGACGCCGTGGCCTTCCTCACCGGCAAGCGCCTCTCGCTACCTTTGGACCGCTACATCCTGGTGGACATCGATGACATCTTTGTGGGCAAGGAAGGCACGCGCATGAAGGTGGAGGACGTGAAGGTAGGGCCCGGGCGCCAGACAGGGGTGACCTCACCATCAAGCCTTCCCGTACCCTGTCAGGACTTTGCTGCCTGCATCTCCCCTGTGCTGTTAGCCCCCCTCCCTTGGCCAGTGGGTTTTATTAATTGCCTTATTTGAAGCAAGGGTCATTTAACATTGTAGTGAAGTGTTGAGTAGAGAGGAATTTTGCATCTGGAGCGTGGAACTCAAGAATATGCCTGTGGAGGAAGAGACCCAGCCACTGAGACGCAGATGGGAGCTGGACAGCCTTGCTAACCCACCTATAATCCGGACGTGGCTTCTTAAAAAACATCTTCTGAAAGATTTTGTTTATTTATTTTTAGAGAGGGGAAGGGAGGGAGAAAGAGAGGGAGAGAAACATTGATGTGTGAGAGACATATTGATCAGTTGCCTCTCACATACCCCTAAGTGGGGACCTGGCCTGTAGCCCAAGTATGTGCCCCGACTGGGAATTGAACCAATGACCTTTCGGTTCATAGGCCAACACTCAATCCACTGAGCCACACCAGCCAGGGCTGATTTTTAATTCTCAAAAAATGTCTGTGTCAGTACCAGAACTATCAAACTCTTAAAACAAGAACTAGAGCTTGAATTATACACAAAGCATATTTCAGCTACGGTCTGTATAGTGGAATGCATATGTTTAATTCAAAATGTGTTTACCAAACTAAACTCTATGTACAAGCATTAGGCAAACCACAAAGTTTTATACACGGCTCACGACTAAAGAGAAGGCTGCAAACTGAGACCATTAAGCAATTCTTAAAATACAGTTTCCATGTACTCCCGGTCTCAGTCACAGTTACTTGCAAAGGAAAGGCCCCCACTCGTGTAGACGGGGACGTCAGAACTGGTTGCCATAAATAGAGGGCAATACAACGATAGGTCCAGTGGAAACAAAGCAGGGGGATTACGTTCCGCAGAGGTGCTGTGGCCTCCGACTGCCTGGCCTCTCTTCCACCAGATTAGCAAGTGCCAGGGACGTGTCAGCACCAAACCAAGACTTCTTTTTGATGTTAGGAGGAGGATTGGAAGAGAGGCTTCCAAGAGGAATGCTTTTCTCCCTGAGTGACCCGGGTTATCTGTGCATCCTCCTGAAATCACTGTTGGGGATTGGCCCTGGGGCCTGGAAGGGAGGCTGGGGTGGGGGTGGGGGCCACTCTCCTGCCTCGGTCAAGAGTAAATGCTCTACTCTTCCTCACACCTCCCTAGGAGAAGGGCAGAGCGGATTGTGTCAAGGAGTAGGCACTATCTCAGGAATCACATTTCAGTTTGACCCTCACTGGGTGACTTGGGCATGTCTCTTCCCATCTCTGCCCTTCAGCTGTACAATGACAAGATGGGGTGGATGGGAGGTTTTCAGGCTATTTTCTGACACCCTGGGGTTTCACGGAGGTGCTGGGGTGAGGCGTGAGGGGGCGTGTACAGACAGCCAGGCACCGAGCCTGGGACCAGGTAGCGTTGCTGTGATCTGCTTTACGAATCCTGCTTCTCCCTGAGATTTCTCTTGGGATCATCTTCTGGTGGCCCAGCCTTGCTCTCTCCTGCTGTAACCCAGGTCTTTGCTGCCGGTCCAGGGCTGACCCCCCTGAGGAAACCAGGCTCCAGGCTTACTGTGTCCCCGGGAGCCCTGGGGCTGCCCTGCTTAGTCTTACTTTCCCCATTTTGGAGTGGGAGGAACGCTAGCAGCTTGGAGCCGTTTCTGTAAAAGAATACTACCAGAGGTGCCCCTGCCACGCGCTGAGCTCAGTGCGGACTGCAGAGTGCTTCGCCAGCCAGGGTCCCATTTGCCCTAAATGTCCTTGTGAGTCAAAAAGGACAGAGTTGTTTTATTTATTTTTTTCTTTAATCCCAAGTACAGGCTACAACTGAGCCTTTCTTTCAGAGACATGAATGTCGCCTCATTAACTGGTACAGCACTAGCTGTACAGCGCAATTTAAATAATCCCAACAGCAGCTGCTTATCCAGGGGTTGGCGCAGGCCTGGCTCTGGGCTCAGGCCGTCCTGTGCGTCACCTCTGATCCTCACAGCAACCCCGTAAGGTGGGCATTGTCGGAAGTTTCATTTTACAGAGCAGGGCACTGAGGCCCAGGGGGCTGAAGTAACTCGCCCAAGGCCACCTAGCATGGATGCCCATCAGACAGTCTGTGGCCCCAGGAGGGCCAGGGCGTTCACGCTGCGAAGTGTCCACATAGCAGGCTCTTGCAGGTTTCTTAGCAGCCTTACGCGTCACGTGAGGATGTTTTCGAGTCTTGACCCCAGAATATAACCGTACGTTTGTTTCAGAAATGTCAGCAACCCTTCATTGACTTGCAAAGCACTGGGTGTGCCATGCATGGGAACACGGCGTGGCTGGGTGTCCAGTACATCTTTGGAAAGGTCGTGGCCCTTGATATCTGCCTTGCATTCACCTATGAGGAGAAGTCCTCCACATTTGACAGGCGAAGACATGTTGCTTACAGTGGCAGTGACCACAGACAGACATACAACGCCACCACTTTTCATCATTGACCAAATGTTTTCATCAATGACGAAATGTAATCTCTTAACTAACTCTTCCAAGAGCTCCATGAGGAAGATGGTATTATCCCCATTTTACTTTTGGGGAAACTGAGGCCTTCTCAAGGACACACAGCAGAGCCAGGCTGCAGTCTATTACTCGTCTTGCTAGAAACCTGGTGTAGGTGGCCACATGGGACTGGCTTCATGGGTGTGGGGCCCGGGCAGCCACTCAGGGCCCCGTGCTCAGAAGGGCCCGCGCACGGTGTGACGCCCTGCTGTTGCCTTTGAGTGAGAGTCCCACGGTTTCATTTTTCGTGGGGCCCGCTGGACTTTCCAGCCGGCCTGCAGCAGCAGGGCTCTTCCAGGCCCTCAGAGGGAGAAGCAAGGCTCTCGGCTCCCCCTCACCCCTTTCTTTCCCTTCTGCCCGCCATAGGCCCTGTTCGATACACAAAATGAACTACGCACACACATCCCAAACTTCACCTTCAACCTGGGCTACTCAGGGAAATTCTTCCACACAGGTAAGCGGGTCTGGCTGTGTCTCCACCAGCAACTTCCTGGGGCCTTCGCTTCTACACAGACCCTCAGAGCACGGTGGGTGGGGGGGATGGGTCACATTAGGGGCACATTTGATCCCTGTTCCCCACCCCTCTACTCCACAACCAGCGGCTCATGGAACAGTCACAGCCCCGGGCACCAGCCATTTGGGGACAGGAACAGCCCAGTGATGGCTCCCACTTGAGTCGTCTGGCCTGCAGGCTGTGCTGTCCTGGGGAAGTGTCTTCTCCCGCTTGTCACCCCCTCACCCCTACCTTTTAAAATGATTTGTACTGTTTCTGCTTAAAAATGTTATTGAATGTCAAGAAATTACAGAAATATAGAGCTTAGAAAATGGAAATGTCCTCTAATTGTACCCACCCCATCATGAGTTTATTTTCAAGCCCTCAGGGTTGAGGGCGAGGGCTGTGGGTGGCCTGGCCCACGCCTTCTCTCCTCTTTTGGGCTCATCCGCGTTCCTCACATTCCTCACTCACTGCCCTTCCTGGCCGGGCCAGAGGGGACACACCTGAATGTCACCTGCAGTGACCGTTTCCTCTCGCTGCCTTCTGGTTGGGCCACAGCGAAGACAGCCTCTCTCGACTTCCAGACAAAACCCTGTTAGTTCTCAGTCCTGGGGGAAGAGTGTGCAATACAGCCCCAGAGCCAAGTAAGAGTGACCCTGGGTTGTCTGTCCACATTTTTGATATTCTCAACGCTTAGCAGCCAGAGGTAGTTGTAGAAATGAACGAGACAGAATTAAACATTATGTATACATGCAAAGAGCTTCTACAAATCAGTAAGTAAAAGATGAATGACCTGATAGGAAAATGGGACTAGGATCAGAGCAGGTGAGTCTGAGCTGGAAGAAACCTTGGAACCATTGCCTCTGAAGCCTGCATTGCACAGAGGAGAAGGTCTTAGCCAAGGTCACAGAGTACATCAAAGTCACACCCTAGACTGGAATCCAGGGCCCTGGACTGGGGCTCTGTCTGCTCCTGTGCTGTGGCTTAGGCAACTGTTCCAAGCACTCGGTGCGGGGGGTCAGGGGGTAGGGTGTAGCCATCCTCCCCGCCCCCGCCGCCCATTCCTGCACACCAGCCCAGGTCGGAGGACCCCGGGGCACGCGGGCTAAGCTGCCTGTGCGTGGGCTGCAGGTACTGACGCTGAGGACGCTGGGGATGACCTGCTGCTGTCCTATGTGAAGGAGTTCTGGTGGTTCCCCCACATGTGGAGCCACATGCAGCCCCACCTTTTCCACAACCAGTCTGTGCTGGCTGAGCAGATGGCCCTGAACAAGAAGTTCGCTGTCGTGAGTAAGATTCCCTACGGGGCAGAGCCGGGCGGGCTAGGGGCTGGGCTGGGGTCCGACGGCGGGCCTCTGGCTGCTTTCACAGTTCTGCCTGACAGCTTTTTAGGAACATCCTTGTAGCCGCTGTCGCACGGAAGCCTCACAGAGACTCCAGGAGGCGGGTGTCCATAGCCTCACTTTTAGACAAGAAACCAAAGCTCAGGGAGGCCACACCAGCTAACGAGAGTCCAGCCAGGACTTAACCCCAGGCCTGTTTTGTTTCCTGAGCCCAAGCTCTTCCCTTGACGCTAGAATGGGGGCTCCGGAAAGGTGGAGGAGGCAGTCTGCCCGGAGGGAGGGAGGCCTGGTGCTAGTGGAGCCTGGGCCCATCAGGCAGTTCGAGGCCCAGAGAGGCAGGAAAAACCCCATCTTGTTCCTCACTCCTGGGGCTGGAGGGCATGATGTGGGCTGAGAATTAGCGTCCCAGCTCGGCCAGCTTCTCGTTTGGAGACTCTGAGCACATCGCCTTCCCTCCTAGGCCTCAGCTTCCCCATCCATAGCACGAGGCCTTGGACCCCTGTCCTCCCGTTCTAGCCTCTGATTTCTCTCTCCCATTCTGCAAAGGGGAAGTAAGGCCCAGAGGGGCTGGAACCCCATGTTCACCTTGTCCCGGCTCTCCTCTCCCCTCCCCAGGAGCACGGCATTCCCACAGACATGGGGTACGCAGTGGCGCCCCACCACTCGGGAGTGTACCCTGTGCACGTACAGCTGTATGAGGCCTGGAAGCAGGTGTGGAACATCCGAGTGACCAGCACGGAGGAGTACCCCCACCTGAAGCCGGCCCGCTACCGCCGTGGCTTCATCCACAATGGCATCATGGTGCGTGGGCCCCGGGCTGTGGGGGGCAGGTGTGCACACACTCTTCCGGGAGGTGTGGCATTGCTGAGCTGGTGAGGGGTTTCGGGCCAGTTTCTGCAGAGGCCCTCTGGCATCTGAGGCTCTGCACCCCAGAGAAGGTGGCTGCCAGCCTGCCCCTGTCATGAGCTCCTTCGGGGATGAACATTCCTTAAAGGAATCTCTAGCCAGGCCTCGGGACAAGCGTCTGTCTCTCATTTGTTTGCTCACTTAAAGAATTTTCATGAGCTCTGACTGTGCACCTGACCCTTTTCTACGCACCGGGGATTCAGGCATGCACAAGCCCAGCAGAAGTCCCTGCCCCCGGAGCTCTGCCATTCCAGTGGTCAGATGGTGCCATAGGCTGCGGGCCTTTGTGAGAGAAGGCCCTCAGGGGTGGGGCCTGTGCTGTCACCGAGAAGGAGACACCCTCGCTGCTCCGAGGAAGGGTCTTCCCGCCCTCATCCATGCCTGGAGGTGCTAGAGCTCCCCTCTGGCCCGCCCCCAGGTCCTCCCGCGGCAGACCTGCGGCCTCTTCACACACACCATCTTCTACAATGAGTACCCCGGTGGCTCTAGCGAGCTGGACAAGATCATCAACGGGGGCGAGCTCTTCCTCACCGTGCTCCTCAATCCTGTGAGTGCCCCACAGCCCTGGCCGGTGGTGAGGAGGGGCTATGGACAGCCTGTCTGCCCTGGGGCTGGCCTCCGGGGGCCTGCGGAGCAGCGGGGGAGAGGTGGGGGTGGGGGTGGTGGGCTGGGGCTGGTGTGAGGGCTGGGAATTGGGAAACCCTCTGCCCAGCCTTGGCTCTGTCCCTGCCCTAAAGCATGACCCTGGGTGGAGAATCTGAGCTATCTTTTTTCCCTTTTATAGTTTTGCGCTTCAATATATATATAATAGTGTTAGCATTTTAGACCATGTTGTCTTCCCTGTCTTGGTGTGTGTGTATAACTCTATATTAATATACATAGTAAACTATTAATGTATTAAACTATATATAAACTACATATAATATGTATAGTTTAAACTATTCAGCCGAACCTTCTGGGCCTCGCTTTCCTTATGTATAAAATAGAAATAGTCATTCACGTTTTAATATAGATATCAAGGTGCTAAATAGATATTAAGCGGTGGTGGTATTTAGTTTTTTGGGATAACTAAATATTCCTTATCATCCATGCACTGCCCCCAAACCACCAAAAAAAAAAAAAATTAAACAGAATACCCAGGTAACTGTGCAGCAGGTCAGTTTCTCATTTCAGGGCTGAAATAGTTGGTGGTCAGTCAGACCGCATGGCTGTACCTGGCCCAAGGTCACACAGCGAGTTTGTTGATGGCCTGATAAACGTGGTCACAACTGGCCCTCCAAGTGGAGCAAGACTGAGAGGTCAGAAGTAGGGGCCGAGAGGATGACTAGCCCCTGCCTCCCGCCTTCCTCCCCTGGAGCAGATTAGCATCTTCATGACACACCTGTCCAACTACGGGAATGACCGCCTGGGCCTGTACACCTTTAAGCACCTGGTGCGCTTCTTGCATTCCTGGACCAACCTCCGGCTGCAGACGCTGCCCCCAGTGCAGCTGGCCCAGAAGTACTTCCAGATCTTCTCTGAGGAGAAGGACCCGCTCTGGCAGGTGGGTGGGGGTGGGGTCCTGGAGGCCTTGTCGCAGGGATGGAACGCCCATTGCTCACAGATGCGCGCTCCAGACGTGGGCTCGGGGACTCAACCCTCATACCCTCAGATTCTCTCTCGAGTGCAGACTCGGGTGCACATTTGCTCATCAGCATGGGCACACTCCCTTGTTCTTGTGCACGTATATGTGTACACCTCCCCCCAGACATGCACACTCACGCACAGCCTCTGAAAAAGCAGCAGTGAGTGAATATGATGTAGATGAAGTATAGAAAGCGACCGCCCGGCCTGGTTGGCCTTAGTTTTTTCTGCCCTCCTCACTCCAGCAGACCCTGAGCCATGGGAAAGGGGACTGAGGGGAGAGTGGCGGCGACAGTTCTTGGGGAAGTCTGTCCCTGGGGACTGTCAAAAACTGGAAACAAGCTGGAATTAATGCTCTGCTCATAGTTCAGACCAGGGGTCCACAAACTTTGGCGCATAGTCTGTTTTTGTAAGTAGAGTTTTATTGGGACCCGGCCATACTCATTCTTGTCTGTACCGTCTGTGGCCGCCTTCGGGCCACAGCAGTGGAGTTGAGTAGTTGCGGCAGAGACCAGATAGTCTCCAAGCCTAACATATTTACTAAATATTTCAAAGATTTACTAAACTTTATAGTAAATGGTTTTGACCCCTGGTTGAGACACATCTCAGGCAGTTAAATTCAACAAGTACTTGTGAATTCCTGTTGCATGCCAAACACTGGGCTGAGCGTTTTGCTAGGACTGACCCAAAATGGTCTCCGTCTGCCCTGCCAGTAGCTCAGTGTCCCATGGAGGAGGTGTGACATGGACGTGTGTAGTAAAACCTGTCAGGGCTGTAAGAGCTCCAAATCCATGTGCAGTGGGAGTCCATTCATTTGGGGCCCCCTAACAGCCCTTCCACTGTTGTTTTAGGACCCCTGTGAGGACAAACGCCACAAAGACATCTGGTCCAAGGAGAAGACGTGTGACCGCTTCCCGAAACTCCTCATCATTGGCCCCCAGAAAACAGGCAGGCCTCTTCACTCGCAATTAGCCTCCTCTACCACCCACCATCTCAGCCAGAATTCTGGAGACCAGCTTGCCCTGGTCCCATTCCCCAATACCTGTCCCCTCTTTCCCAGGAAGTAAGAGTAAAGTTGGGCTAAATATGAATTGCCTGTTAGTGTGGAGGTGGGAACAGGGTGGAGGGTGGGCATGGGCTTCTTCAGTCTGTTCTGAGCTATAGCCTCGGGGAGCTCTTCCTGTGTCCTGGGAGTCACTGTTCCTCCCAGGCAGGGAAGCCCAGATGACCCACTCGGCGAGTTCAAGTAGTGCCAGGTCAAAACTGGTTCCTGGCAAAGAGGACGGTGATCAGTCAGTCAGGCAATCCGTTAGTCATGTCTGCCAGAGGTGCAGGCAGGAGAAGTGGTGGCATGATTGCTAAGCAGTTGCCACCCATGCTCTTTTATAGGCACAAACAGGTCCCCTCATTTGACAGCATAACACTCAAGGCTCAGAGAAGTTAAATGACTTCCTCTAACACGTTCAGTTAGGAAATGGCAGATACAGGTCTTGAGCCCTAGTGTCCGTGACCCCAAAACATACACTGTTAATCACCAAAGTCTGGTCTCTGTCTCTGCTGGGGCCTCTCATTATAGCATGTTAACCGTAGGCTCGCACACAAGGAAGGAATGAGCTCTCTGAAGGAGAAGCGGCTAGGGGAGCAGGTGTGAGTGAGGGCACCCAGAAGAGGAGGCTGTGAGCCAGATTTCTTAGCCCTTCAGGAATTCCACATCTGCAGACTGGAGGGCCCGGGGCTCTCTTTTCTCTGCGCTCCTCCTGAGTGCCCGAGAGAACAGAGGCCTGGAGCTGGAAGGGCCCAGCATAAAGCATCTGGTGCTGGGATCACGAGGAGACTGCGGTGCGTTGGATGTGGCTGTTGGAGTACAGTGGTGAGAAGGATGTTGAGGCCAGCGTCTCATTTAGTGATGAAGAATGCTGTGATGGATTAGTGATGTTCGCAGCGGGCGCCGGAGTTGAGATACTCACATGCCTGCCGTGTATTTGCCATACTGGGTTTAATGTAGCTCCTTCACTGTGTAGATGTGGAAATTAAACCCCAGAGAAGAGAAGGGACTTTCCCAGGGTCTCACAGTGAGTCACGGAGAACTAGAACCAGAACCCAGGATATTGAGACCAGGGCCTGGCGCCCAGGGCCAGGGTCTCAGCCCCTCTCCGTGCCCGCAGGCACCACGGCCCTCTACCTGTTCCTGAGCATGCACCCGGACCTCAGCAGCAACTACCCCAGCGCAGAGACTTTTGAGGAGATCCAGTTTTTTAACGGCCACAACTATCACAAAGGCATCGACTGGTGAGTGGACCTTTCCGTCCACAACAGGACAGGGCGGCCTTGGTGGAACCTGCCTGGGAGGAGGTCTGCTGTGGCCACAGCAGGAAGCAGCTGGCGCTTGCTCACACCAAGCGAAGTTCCTGTAAACAGGGACAAAGCGCAGTGACCCCAGAGCCATGGTGCTGGAGCCTTGTCCTAGACGGGACGCTTGATGAGGAAGCCCTTTGCCCCTCTGCATTACTGCTCATGGCCAGAGGCTACTGGAAGTCAGAGTCCAGCCCCTCCCTTGCTTGCACAGAGACATCCTGAGGTCCAAGGTCCCGAGGGCTGGGGACAGAGCAGGGACTAAAATCCAAGAGTTCTGACCCGAGAGCTGGCCCTTCCCACTGTTCTCTTGGGTCATTCAGAGGCTGCCCGCTAGCCTTCGGGGAGTGCCTGGGTGGGGGGTGGGGGTTGACATGGCAGCTTCTTACAGAACCTGTCACCAGAGGTTACCTCGGGATGTAGGGACCACATGGGGATGGTTTTATGTTCCGACTTTTCAGTTTTCATCTTTCCCTCTGTTTGTCTTTTCTTACCTTATCCACGTGCTTACTCTTATTTATTATTTTTATGTCAGTGGTTTACCTGGGTGGAAAGATTATGACCATTCTTCCAGGGTGTTTTTTTGTTTTGTTTTGTTTTTTGGTATTTTTCTGTGTGTATTTCTCTCTCTCTCTCTCTCATTTATTTACCTACCTACCCGCCTCTCTGTCTATATCTGTAATATGTCTGTGACCTCTTATCTAAAGCCTGTCGTGGCCAGACGTATTACTGGAAGTCAGCACGTTTCAGATTGCAGAGAGGTAAAGTGCCGCGACACCATGTATTTAGCCACACCTTCCACAGGGCCAGTCGGCAGCCCATTAGCAAATACATCAATATGTCTGTGGCAGAGGGCGTGAATGTTTATACTAAGTAAGATGAATAAATCAGCTTTTGCTGCCAAATGGCTTTGCTACAAACATAGGGGAGAAGCTTCAGTTTTCAGAGCTTTCTCGATTTAGGCATTACAATGGACTGTGGACAGGAAGATACGTTTTATGAAGAAAATTCAGAAAAAGGAGAGAGAGAGCATTCCCAAGATTTTGATTTTGTAGATGTATGTAGGGTGAGTGCAGGAACCTCACAAGCTCCCAGGTGGCTCTAATGAAGGGACCCCTGGGACCACCCTGGAGAACCCCTGTCTCACAAGACAGAGTAGGGATCCTACACACTAACTAGGCCGGGCCTCATGGGCTTTGGTTCCCACGAACCCCTGAAAATGTACCTCTACTGTGCCGGAGTAGGTGCCCTTGGGGGGAGGTCCGGAGTGGTCAGTAGTTCTGAGGGGTCCTTAACCTAGAGATGGTCCCAAACTACTGGCCTGGAAGGTCCCTCTGGGTGGGATGGAGCAGGTTCACCTGGGACTGTTGCTCCCAGTCCCAGATCGCCCCCTAGAGGCAATGAGAATTAGGGCCCAGTCAGTTTTACTCTGGGAGCACCCTTTTAGGATGGAGACATAACCCCTTCCCATGCTGCATCCATATCACACCCTAAGTCTTCAGCTCCTCCCCACCTCAGGGATTTCCGAAACTGCCAAATGGCCATTCCTCTAGGATCCGTGCCAGAAGTGAGCCGTTGCTTGCCTGGGAGCCATGCACTTTGTTTGCTTTCGGAAGTTCAGACCCCAGTGACCCTTGCCCTCTGTGCTGTATCCCTCAAGCCCCTTCCTCATGAGTCTTGGCTGTGAACCCTGTCTCTGGGCTTCCTGCAGGTACATGGAATTCTTCCCCATCCCTTCCAACACCACCTCCGACTTCTACTTTGAGAAAAGCGCCAACTACTTTGATTCGGAAGTAGCACCCCGACGGGCAGCTGCCCTGTTGCCCAAAGCCAAGGTTCTGACCATCCTCATCAACCCGGCGGACCGGGCCTATTCCTGGTACCAGGTGAGCTGGGCTGGGGCAGGGCCCTGGGTGGGGGCACAGGGCTCTGACTGTCACTCAGCTACTCATTCATTCAGAAGATATTTACTAATCACCTACTATATGCCCTAGCTAGGCTCCTGGGATGTGCTGGTGGGTAAGAATAGAGTCCCACCTCCGTAGTGCTTCTAGCCTGGTGGAGGAGACAGGCAGAAATCCTTGGAATCCCAGCCAACAGTTACCCGCCCAACCATCCTAGTGTGTCTGGGGTCCTGCCTCTCAATCTGAAACCAGTAAGAGGTAAAGGCTGTTTCTATTTCGATTTGGTGAACAGTGGTCTGGGCTGATACTAACTGTGGCCCCTCGCTGTACACTGGGTGGGGGTGGGAATTCAGAGAAGGACAAAATATAGGACCTGCCATTCTTAGTGGAGGGTGCCAATGCCTGATCAGGTAAGAACGTTACCAGGACTGCGTCCATGCCAGAGGGAGTGTGACTCCTAGTCCTTACTTGATTACGTAAGGACTAGATACTTCTTTAATTTTGATTACCTGACTTAATTTCTTCCGAGCACCATTCCACTGGTCCTAAAGGAGAGCTTAGGCTTGGGCCTTTTGGGAGGGGCTCCCCCTGCCTGCCATAGACTAGGGTGTTGGGGGTCCCTGGCCTACCAGCTGGTCCGGAAAGGCCTCCTCGGGCCACTTCGGGCAGCCCCCCGTCAGCCTCTGCGCCTGCCGGCCTGGGGCTCCAGTTTGCCGTCTCTGCTCCGGGCCGGCTGCAGACCAGCCCCTTCCTCTGAGCTGGGTGCTGTCCTCAGTGGGACTGTGGGGACAGGTGAGGGGTGCCCCTGGTCATCAGGCCCCTGATCTGTGGACCATGGGATTTCCGCAGGTGCCAACAGCTCATGGCATTACTTCAGGTGGTTCAAACCTGGTGTTTCCCCCTTTCCAGTTCCGTCCCAATCCTTCTGTCATAGTCTGCTCGGGCAGTCATAACAAAGTATCGTAGACTGAGTGGCTAAAACAACAGAAGTTTTTCTCACAGTTTTGGAGACTAGAAGTCCAAGATCAAGGTGCCACCAATACCGTTCCTGGTGAGAGGGCTTCTCCTGGCTTTTAGACAGCTGCGTTCTCCCTGTGGCCTCACGTGGCAGAGAGAGAGCAAACCCTCTGGTGTTTCTTCTTGCAAGGGTGCTAATCCCATCACCAGGGGCCCATCCTCATGACCTCATCTGAGCCTCATCACCTCCCAAAGGTCCCATCTTAAATATTATCACATTGGGGGTTGGGGCTTCAACATATACATTTGGGGACAGGGCATTCCATCTGAGACACTTCCTGACTTCTATAAAGGAGAAATTCTTAATTTGGTGCAGATGGCACTTAAGTACTTTCTAACACTGCTAGGCTGTGTCTTCAACAAAGAGTACACACTTTTGGGTCATGGCCTGTAGTAGACGTTTGTATCTGGCTGGCATTTGAGAACCTTCCATTCTTTTTATTGTGTTTATGAACTTTCTGTATATGACAACTGTTCTAGTTTTCCATTTATGGAGGGGATAGTGGGTTTTATTTGGAAATAGTTGTATGTGAATAAGGAAGATGAGTCAGTGTAAAGAAAAGTATGTTGGCATGGGTGCATACTTTTTGTGGATTGGTTTGCAGATGTTGCGGAAATTACAGAGATGGTATGCAAATTACCCACGTTTGGAAACTCTGTTCTAGTTCAACTCATGTCTTGCAAAGATGAAGCTAGGGCTTAGAGGGGCCAGTGACTTCCCTGAGGTCAGACAATGATGGAAAACAGAGCCAGGACTTGAACCTTTGGTTCCTGGTTTCATTATGGGGTCTTCTGACCGCCTCGTAGGGCCCTGCCACTGCAGCTTCCTCCTTTGTGTCTTTCACGTGACATGCTGACCCTTCCCCCTTGCCCACAGCACCAGCGCGCCCACGATGACCCGGTGGCCCTGAAGTACACCTTCCACGAGGTCATCACAGCTGGGCCCGATGCGTCCTCAAAGCTGCGCGCCCTCCAGAACCGCTGCCTGGTCCCCGGCTGGTATGCCACCCACATCGAGCGCTGGCTCAGCGCCTTTCACGCCAACCAGGTAGCTGCCTGTCCCTCACCCTTGGGAGGGCAGTCTCAGCTGGCAGAGAGCCGCACTCTCTCTCACCAGTCACGGGGCCGAAGTGCCGTCACTGGCGAGCCCAACCTTTGGGGTCTTCAAAAGTTTGTCTCATTTATCCCAATGTTGTGGTGTGAGGATTCCTCAAGTTCTTGTCCCTTCAAAAGAGGGCCTGTATCCCCAAGGGGACCCAGATTGCATGACACATTTTAAGGAAACTTGGAGGACTCAGGCAGGAGAGCGACACGGAGGCCAGAAGCTTGGGGAGAGACCACAGAGGGATGTCGTAGAGGCAGGAACGGTGGGCAGGTTTGGTGATAGCTCAAACTGTAGGAAAGGATGGCATCAGTCAGGGGAAGCTGCCATTTGGGGACCCCTGCTGTTCAGAGGCGGAGAAGGAAACAGACTCTCCGGAGTGCGGGGACCCCAGTTTGTAACCATGACTGCTGACTCAAGGAACTGGGGGCCCGTTTGCCGCTGGCGAGAACGGGTTCAGATTACCCGTCTCCCTTTCCTTTTTCCAGATTCTCGTCTTGGATGGCAAACTGCTGCGAACAGAACCTGCCAAGGTGATGGACACAGTGCAGAAGTTCCTCGGGGTGACGAACACCGTTGACTACCACAAAACCTTGGCGTGAGTGTGGCCTTGGCCTTTAAACGGGGTTTCCTGAGCAGGCAACTGGGCCAAAAAGCCAAAGACTTGAATGATTATGGGAGAGACATAGGTCAATTGGCATCAACAAGTGTGAGAAAGTATGTGTGTCCTTGATGGCAGTTTAGCAGAAAAGCTAATATTAATATGACTTAGTATTATAAACTTGTATTTATAAAGGTATTGATTCAAGAGAAAAGGAGGTGACAAATCTGTTCCACTGTGGTCGGCCACAATCCTAGGGCGTTCGCTGCAGTCTGGGCTCGACATTTTTCAGGGTGTTTTATCTCAGTCAGTCAGATCAACAACGAGCAGGCCCAATTCCCACAAGGTTTCTGAGTATTAGATTATGACCTAAATATAATTTCAGGAAAAGGAAACTACAAATATTGTTGATGGCTCATAGTCCCAGTCTTTCGAACCCTGTGCCCGTACACTGAGAGAGCCCCCCGGATGAGTAAGCACCAGCACGTGCTGCAGGGGCTCAGGGCTGGGTCACAAGCGAGTGGCATGCTTGGCTGGATGAGGGGTCTCAAGAGAAGGAGGAATAAAGCCACCTTCCCTGGCGACCTTCCCAGGAAGGTCTCGCATCAGGATGTCCCCTTCTCACTATCTTGGAAGTTGAAGGTGGGGGAAGGAGGTCAGTCCTTCACTTTGAGGCAGGAAGGAGAAACAGCTAAGGCTGTGACATCAGAGGTGCCTCTGTTAGGACCCGAGGTCCGCCTTTGACTTCTTCAACTGCGTGACCTTGAAAAAAATGGCTTTGCCCTTTCAAGCCTCACTTTCCTTGCCTGTCAGTTGGGGATTAAGGTAATATCTGTGTTGAATGAAAGCGTGCAGGTGGGGCACTCAGCTCAGTGCCTGGTACAGAGTGGGGAAGAAATGTCGCTGCTGTCATCACCATCACCGTTAACTCTGCCCGCCCCGTGGCCCATTCAGAAACCCCGGCTTCCTTCGCCTGCCGAGCGTGAAGTCTGTTTTCCTGCCGTCCCCATGCCCAGAATCTCCTGCTGGCTCCTGGTCTGGGGCCGAATTCTGATGCCGCTGTGCCCCCGCTCCCCAGGACAGCTTCAGATCTCCTCTCCCAAAAATGCCCTTGAAGGCCCTGCATGACTCCAAACCCCGGAGGCAGTCTCACCCTATCATTTGTGAAATTCACTCCAAAAGTGACACTTTCCAGACACTCACAGGCTCTCAGCCTCCCTGTCCCTGGCTGGCAGTCCGCAGAGTGAGCACACCCCACCTTCGCGATTCCTAGAGACCTCCTGAGCGTTCTCCAACCCAGGGGCGAGCAACACTTTCATGAAGAAATGCAGTGTCTGGCTCTGCAGTTAAGCCTGTCCATCACTGGAAGGCAGCGCAGGCAGGTTTGTGGAGCCAGGGACAAAACGTGGCCAACAGGTGCAGGTACTGGCCCCACACAACCTGTGCGTTCCAGAGTGTGCACAGGCGCATGGATTCTGTAGTCTCCCGGGCTCTGCCATTCCCGGGGTCTGTAAACATTGTCTCAAAGTGGGAAGGAAGTGGGCTGGGCCAGCTCCCACCCACAAGCTTTCTCCACCTCCGCAGGTTTGATCCAAAGAAAGGATTTTGGTGCCAACTGCTCGAAGGAGGAAAAACCAAGTGTCTGGGGAAAAGCAAGGGCCGGAAATACCCAGAGATGGACTTGGATGTAAGTGGTGGACACGCTGCGTGCAGCAGCTGGATAAATGGGCAGGGCCCCCATACCAGAGGGAGACTCCTCTCCCCTTCACCCTGCGCCCAGCATGTTAATTGCCTCAGTACTTTTTGGATGGCGTTCTTAAGAGGAGGAAGTACGGGTTGGGATGTGGTGGGTCAGAGCTGAGTTAGTCAAATGAATGATTTATCGCCTTCCCCTGAGGGCTGACTGCCGTGGGGCTTTGAGGATGAATCGGACACATCTTTGCCTTCAAGGAACTCCTTGTCTGGGAGTTCCCCCCCAGGAGGGAGATTGGCCAGCACACCAGTGGGTAGAGGCCAAGGCAGAAAGTGCTTCGTGCAGTCAGAGAGGTCCCGCTCGGGGAGCTCGGGACGAGGAGGGGTAAAGAAGCTTCCCGAAAGGTCTGGAGGGGTCTCTGCAGTTGGGCCTGGAAGGACGGGCTGCATTTGGATCTCTGGCCGGGGCGGATGAGTTATTGTTGAAGGTGAGAAGACAGGTCCAAGGACATAGGGGAAAGGTCACACCCTGTGACTCTTGGTATGTTTGCCGTTTCCCTCCTGCCTCTGGTTTTGGTTAATTCTCTCTCTTTTCTGTCACAAGAATTTTGACCTTGTTTGCTATATTTTGGTGCCCCTACTAGGTGGGGGTTTCCTTTTGGAGGCCACCCTTTTGAAGAAGACTGTGAAAAAGAACTAGGCAAATGGGATGGGGCCAGCAGCCTGGTGGCCTTAAAGAGGAGGGGCCGCTCTTGAGAGAGCACGTCCCCCAGATCTGAGCTGTCCTTCCTGTTACAGTCCCGCGCCTTCCTGAAGGACTATTACCGGGACCACAACATCGAGCTCTCCAAGCTGCTGTACAAGATGGGCCAGACGCTGCCCACCTGGCTGCGGGAGGACCTCCAGAACACCAGGTAGCCGTGGCCACCGCAGCCAGACTGAACGCTTGTGATGGCAGGGATGTCCCGCCACGTGCTGAGCCAGACTGACCTGCGGAACGGGGAGCTGGGCCTGGGCTGGCCGGGCATGCACGAGCACTACTCGGCCGAGGCCCCGGCAGGGCCAGGAGAAGAGCCCAGGCTGGTCCGCAAGTGCCTCAGAGCACCCAGCCCTGGGCCGGCGGCCTCTAGGACCTTCTGAGCCACTGGAGGTCCACTCTGTTCACAGCCTTCCACGGGGAGGCCACTCCCTGGTAGGAGGGGGTCCATGAGACTCTCTTTCCTGTCCCTCACTGTGTTCTACCAACCACAGCCTCTCCTTCACCCCGCCCCTCCCTGCCCCGGCAGGGCAGCCCTCCGGTGTTAGCTGCCATATTTTCCCTGTCCTCCAGACAGCAAGGAAGAAGGGCCCAGCTGGGCCTTTTGCCAAACCAGGGAGAGAGACTGGGCCTTCCGAGGGGCCCGCGGGCGCCCAGAGCCGGTCGCTAGGCTGGGTGTGAGGCGGGTGCCTTGAGAGGACTCTGAACTTCCACACACATTCTGGCTCATACCTTCACCTCTCACCTTCCCTTTTGGGGAGAGACTCGCTGATCCCTATAGTATCCTCCCAATCCTCAAGGCCTCCCGTAGGGCCCTGGGGCACTGCCATGCCACTGGGACCCAGAGACCCAGGCCTCTACCCGCCCTTCTCACCCTGGGATGTGACATGCGTGGTGTTTCCTGTGGCAGAAGATGGAGTGGTTCAGGAGTCTGCCAGGATACATATCCAGGGTACACGCGCCATCCCACGCCTACCCAGCCTCGGCCCCTGGCCGACGCCGGGCAGCGCTGGGAAGATGGCTCTGCCCCAGCGACCTGTGGCTGAGGGTTCCTAGGGGCCCCCTTAACCTCCCCAATACTAAGAAGCTAAAATATTTTAATATTTTGTTTTATTTCTTGGTGCCAGAGTTTATACTTTGGGTGCTGGGTCGCACTGTGTTATATATATATATATATATATAATTTGTATATATATATTATATTTTTTTGGTTGGGTTTGTTTTTAATTCAGTCATACAAAATGGTGGCGAACTCCAGCCCCGTGTGCGAAAATGAGACGGAAGGGAGGGGGCGGCTGCGTCTTCCTGTGTCCGGGGCCCCGGGGGAGACAGCGCGGAGGCGCCCTGGGAGCGCTGGCTGTTTCTCCTCCCAAGTGCCCGGCTGTCCAGGGCTGCGCCAGGTGCACGGAAGTGGTGAGACACCCGGGGAAGAGCTGCTCTCTCTAGGAAACCTGGCTTTACGAAATGCAGACACCTGGGGCACTTTAGCCAAAGGAAACAGCCAGGCTGGCGTGGGCGACTGGGGCCGAAGGCTGGCCTGTTCCCCTCCCCTCACATGGTGCTAGGTGGAGAGTTGCCCTGGGAGCTGGGAGGCCCGCAGGCGCTGCAGACAGCGGGTCTCTGGGCTGTTTTCTGGTTGGGGTCTGCTCCTACCCTCCTTTTAACAATGTGAAGCGACTAAACTGGGGTGCTCTCCCCAGCCCCTCCCACTGCCAGTTCAGCTTTGAACTGACACTGAGGAAGTCCTTTCTGGAGAGCCTCGTTCAGAAGACTGCAGCGTCTTGGGGTTGGAAGGGCCCTTTGGCTACGGGAACAACGGGAGGTGGCCCCCGGGCCAGTGTCTCAGAGCTGGTCGGGAGCAGGGCCGAGAAGTGAATTTGCAGTGCCCGAGTCCGAGTCCAGTGCCCCTGTTCCGACGGCACACTGCCTCTGAGCCCCTCCTTGGGACCCTACTCTGTGCCAGGTTCCTGTCCCCTCGCAGTCACACCCTTGGTCACTCCAGGACATAGGGACAAACCACTTCTTCCCAGCCAGGGTGCCTTTGAGCTTTCTCAGATCTGTGTTTGCATCCCTGTCTTGCTCTCCCCACCTCGAAAGGCTCTTCCCAGCCTGCAGGGCCTGGGCCTCCCTTAGCTCTGAACCAAGTCCCTTTTCTCAAGTTCTCCACTGGGCCAGAGGGGGGGGGCTACTCAGCGGGACTCGCTGTGTATGGTTTCATGGTCCCACCGTGCCTCCCGTCGGGGCCTTTGAGCCTGGGGGCCCTGAGCCTGTCAACCCCACGGGGGATGAGGAGCGCAGTGTCTCAGGATAGGGTGGCACACCAGCCTGTATGCTTGTGAAGACTCAGCCACGCTGTGGACCCAGACTCCCACAGTGGCTTCCATAGTGCAAGTCCCAGGCCTCACTTCCCAACTGTCAGCGAGGGGCCCACGCTCTGTGACCTGTGAAGACCATCCAGTGCCCACATTCCGCAGCCTGCCCCCTGGGCCCGGGCGCCTGCCCCCGTCTCTCCAAGCTCTTAAGGTCTGCTGGGCCGGCAGCTCCACTTCTCAGGGTCTCTGGTCCAAGGAAGGAGCAGGGAGGTATGAGACATCGTGGGAGCAGAGGAGATATTGGGGATTTTTCTCCAGGCCCTCCTGGGTGGCTGGGGACTTGACCTGCCACATATTCTAAGTCTGGTCACTGCTGTTCCTCCCCTTCCCACTGGTGAATCTTTCCCAAGGACCCACTGCCAGGACCTGCAGGTGTTGCAGAGAGGACAGATAAGTCCCCCAGGGGCTCTCAGCTACTGAACACTCAGGCCCCTCACGGGAAGCGTGAAGCGCGAAGCAGGGTTCCGTGGGCACGGCAGCATCAGCTTGTTTCATGTTCTCTAATTCACCGTAAGCATTTGGCCAGAGATGGAGAAATAGCTTAAACCATGTAGATGACCTCATTGTCCGTTCCGCTGACCCCACCACGAACCCGCAACCCCACAGGGTGGGCACAGGGCAGGGGGGTCCAGCTAACGCTGCCTTAGTCTCTTGGGGTTCCAGAGCCACCCACAGGGCGGGTATCTTGTGATGGGCCTTTTCTAAGCCCCTAAACAGGAGCATCCAGTGTCCCTGGGGCCCAGGGGAGGGACCAGTGGTCTGTCCCCGGGGGCAGGGAACTGCTGGGCTGCCCCACAGAGGGGGGGGGGTCCCAACCTCGGGCTGACCCCGCGGGCTTGTTAACCCACCATCTAGATTTAAAATTAACATTTTGGTACATTTGTTTTCTCCCACTGCATAGAGTTTTTTTCCAAAGTAGCTTAAAAGTGAAAATCATGAGACTTCACCCCAAAATGCTGCAGCCTGCGTCTGTTAAGAGTTAGGAGCCTCTCCGAGGTCGTGGCCCAGTATCACACCTGAGACGACAACATGCTCGCATCTGCTCTCCAATCCGTGTTCCTGTTGACCCCAAATAACTTATACCTGGTTTTGGAATTCGGATCCAGTCAAGGGGCACACATTGCATTTTGTAACAGTGTTTTTAAATCTCCTTGAATATTGAAAAGTCTTCCTTCTCACTTTGGTTTTTTAAGTGACATATTTCTGAGGCCAGCGGGCCTGCTGTCTTGGAGAAGTCTGGCATTCTGCATTTGGCCACTTGTTTCCTCCCAGTATCATAGGACAAGTTCCCCTAGCCCTTGGATTGTCAGGAATAATTTAGGCTTGTGTGGATTTTTGCCTTTGTGCTGATTGGTCAACTTCCCTCCAACCTAAGGTGTCCCTCTACTGTCACCTGTACCGAGTGCCAAACCAGCAGAGGGGCCAGCTGGAACTCCAGGAGCTCAGGGGAGGGCAAGGGAGGAAGAGGCCCCATGCTCAGTGCTCGTAGGACAGAGCAGTGCAGGGCCCCTTGGAAATGAGACGCCTCCAGCTCCGAAGAGCCTGCACTGCCCGCTTTGGCCCTGGTGAGGGACCACAGGGCACCTAACAGCATCCACCTCTCTGCCTCTCTCTCTCTAGCTCTTTATTTCTGTCCCTAACCTCTTGTCTTGATCTCCCTGCTGTGGTCTCTGGGTCTTCACTTCTGGGAGACCTGTGGCCTGTGTGCACTGGAGTAGAGCCAGGCCCCCGGGATGTACCAGGGATGGGTCTAGCTAGGGAGCCGCCTTCTGCAAACAGGCCTGAGGAGAAGAGCACTGGGCTGGAGGCAGGAGATGGGAAATTTCATCCCGACTGAGCACGTTGCGTTGCCGCAGGACAGCTTTCCTCCCAGGGCCTCAATTTCCCCATTTATAGAAAGAGCAGGTGGAACTGCAGCAGGGGTTTTCAAATGTCAAAAAAGAAGTAGGTCTGCTCTAGCTGAAGTGAGGACGGAGGGCCCAGGCATGCCCCGACCCGTGCCCCTACTCTGCACGCGAGGGAGCGCTGAGTCCTGGGTTTGCCGTCCCTGGGTCGGCTGCTCCCCGGGCTTGCCCTCGCCAGCTCAGAGGATGGAAGATATTTCCAGCTCCTTCGAGGGATGGCCATTGGTTTTGTGTGGGGTCCATGTCAAGGGCTTGGGGGACTCTGGCTGTGTTTTATCCTAATAAGTTCATCCCTCCCTCTCTCCTTCCCCTCTGTGGCCCTTGAGGAGAATTGAGGGAGGAGAGGTTTTCTCTGACTGTGCTAGCTTTTATTATCAGCAAGAGGGCTCCTTTTGTAATTTGTGCATGAAATTCATGTCGTTTCCTGGGGAGAGGAGAGGGCTGACTGGAGAGGGTGGGGGGGGCACGCTGGGGGAGCAGTCTGAGGTTTCCTTCCTTTGTGGGGGTGGGGAGAGGTGTAGAAAGGGGGTGCTACCCAGCTCACCCGATCAGGGCTCTTGAACCAGCCGTTTTGGGTTGTGTTAAAAGTGGGAACCTTCCTCCATTAATGTACAATCTCGAACTAACTGCTAATAAAGTGGGGTTCCGTTTGTACACATTGGTCATGTCTGTTTGTCTGACCTATTCTCAAGGCCTGCAGAGGAGGGTGGAGATAGAGCTGTGTGCATGCATGGCCACTCTGGCCACTACCCCCCTCACACACACACACACACACACACACACACACACACAGACTTGGATAAATCTAAGGTCATTCCCATGGGGTTGCAAACTGAAGCTTTTCCAGATAGCAGAGGCCCGCCCCCAGGTGGGGCATCTCAGATGATGAAGAGCCTAGATTTTTAAGTGCTGGGACTGAACATTGGCCTGGGGATTGAGGCTCAGTGTCCAGAGCCCGTTCTGTCACAAATGTGTCTTATGACTGGGAACAAGTCACTTTTACCTTTTGATCCTCAGTTTCCCTTATCTTTTAGGCGTGTGGAGGGAATTGGACTTGGTGGCTATCCCTGGAGAGTTTGCTTAAAATACCAGATTCCCAAGTCACACTTTCAGAGATTTCTCTCTGGCACGTGTCGGGTTGGGCCCAAACACCTGCACCGTAACAGCCTCTCCGGCGTGCTGAGGCACGCCACTCGCGGAGCCCTGGCTCAGGTCAGCGGCTCCCTACAGGCTCCAATTAATTCAGAGTCCCCCCGTCCGGGAACAAAAGCTTTGGATGAAACAAGTGACTCTCCAGCCCTCCCAGCCTGATCTGGCCACTGTCTGCAGTGCCGGCGTCCGCCCCGCTCCCTCAGAATCCTCTTCAAAGCTTTGAAAATGCACATGCCCAGGTCCCCCCAAGTCCACTCCATCAGAACCTGTGGGAATGGGACCCTACATTTTAACACAGTCCCACCCAGTGCAAGCCAGAGAAGGTCACAGAAATGGGGGCCGCTGCTGAGGGGCATGCTGGGACCCAACTGGAACACACTGAAATGCCAACCCCAATGTCACGAGAGCCACACTTCCAGAGACCACTTTGCAGTTTGTCATCTGGGAGCTTGGTTCGGGTCATGGGGCATCACCAATGGCATCACTGATGAGAACGTGGCTGGAGGCTGCACTGATGGAAGCAGGTCCGGAAGGCGTGGTACAGAAGGGATACCTGTGCCAGGTGAGAGTTGGGCTCCATCAGAAATTTTTGGCTTTTAAAACAGCAAAGATTCTTCTTTAAAAGAGAAACTTAGTTGGAAACCAGGTGAAGGCAGGGTGCTCTGGTTGGAGTGGGGGTGAGGGCCTGGACTCTCACCAGCTCCACCCCTTCCTCCCTGTCCCCCATCCTGTCTGGAACCCTAAGATTCCTCAAAACACATTGTGAAAAGCCAGACTGGCTGCTCGCAGAGGTCCCACGAGTCCTGCAAATCTGCCAGGTTGAGTGAACAAAAACAGTAGCCCCTCCTCATACCCTTCAGTGGGGATGCTGCTCTGGGAGTCTGGTGCCCTAGAAGCAGGCTGGCTCCGGAGGTGGGCATTTCCCTCAGAGAGGCCCTGGACCTTGTGCCCAGGGTGGTGTGTTTCATGATAGCAGAGCACCGGAAACAACCTTGATGTCCACCCACGGGGGATCCGCTAAATAGCCTCTAATGTAGCCACGTGCTGGAACATGACAACGCAGTTGAAAACATTTAGTCCTGCCGGGGACATTCCTGTCAGACAGACCTACCTGCACAGAGTGACCATTTGTGGAAAGAGAATGCTTCACAGTGTGTATGTTTGCTGGGAGTATAGATATATTACATATCTCTCACACCTAACTGGCAACAGGAGGGGGAAGGGACAAGGAAGAGGGGTCTTCCGAGGGGACTTTAGCTTTGGCTGAAACATTTTTTAAAAGCTTAATGTATTCATCTGTAGAATGAAAAAGTCCTAATAAAAATAACTGGATATGGGAGAAGCAGAAAGGAGAGGGTCCTGGGCCGCTGGACCGGTGTGAGATGGGGCCATGGAGGCAGCAGCACTGCTGACCTTCACCAGCCTGTAGGCCCCCATCGGGCAGGCCCAGGGGCAGTGGGGGAGGTTCTGGTCTTGCTGAAGTTTTCCCGAGCACTTGTCAAGACCCTGAGCTGAGGATCCTGGCTTGCTGTGTGACTCCAGGCAAGTCTCCCCTTCCCTCTGGCCCTCACATGGGGGCCTTAGAATTAAGTAACATCGTCACTATTGGGACAAACATTGTATGAGAAGGACACAGCCTGTGACACTCCTGACGAAATAACTGATAACATGAACCTAGCCAAGAGGAAACTTCGGCAGACGCAACCAAGGTGGGGGACATTGTGCAAAATAACTGGCCTGAACTCCAAAAATGTCAGGGTCATGAAAGATAAAGGAAAGCTGAGACACGATTCAAGATTAAAGTCTACTAAAGGGACCTGGCAATCAAATGTCACGTGTGACCCTGGAGGCGTCCTGGACTAGGAAATAATAACTAGTTATAAAGGACACCATAGGGGCAACTGACAAAATGCAAATATAGACGGTGTGGGTTGGATAGTAGTATTGTATCAATGTTAAATTTCCAGATTTTGATTATTGTACTGTTATGTAAGAGTATATCATTGTTCTTAAGAAGTATACCCTGAACTATTTACAGGTAAGAAGAAAGAAATGGAGCTGAATTTTGACATAATTGCAGTGAGTCAGACATATATGGTGCAGTTCATAATATTCCCACCAGGGGGCAGTAGCACCCCAGCATTTCAAGGCTAAGGTCCGTGTGAACCTCCCCACAACACTGAGCTGGTGGCTAATGGTGGTGGGGTAATAATACTATAAACAACAACATCAATAAATTAAATAATATGGATAATAAAAACTACTTCTCACTCTGAGTCAGGCAGGTAATATTTCTTAATTCTTATAACAATCCTCTGAAACAGGTACTATTCTTCCTGTGGTAGGCAAATCACATGCAGAACTTTGACGTTGGGCCCTTACCTCACACCATATACAAAAATTAACTCAAAATTGATCAAAGAACTAAATTTAAGAGCTAAACTATAATACTATGAGAAGAAAACATAAGCGCACATCTCCATGACCTTAGATTTGGTAATGGTTTCTTAAACATGATACCAAAAGTACAGGCAACAAAGGAAAAATGGATAAATTATTCTTCATTAAAATTAAAAACTTTTGTCCATGAAAAGATGCTATCAAGAGAGTGCAAAGACAATCCACAGAATGGGAGAAAATGTTTGCAAACCATATGTCTGGTAAGGGTTTAATATCCAGAATATATAAATAACAACTCAATTAAAAAATGAGCAAAGAATTTGAACAGACATCTCTCCAAAGAAGATATACAAATGACCAACGTGAAAAGGCACCCAACATCATTAGCCATCAGGGAAATGCAAATCAGAACCCCTTCACAGCTCTTAGGATGGCTGTAATTTTTTAAAAAGAAAATTTGCTTGAGCAACAGTATAGAGAAATTGGAACCTCACACATTGTCAGTCGGACTGCAAAATGGTGTAGCCTCTGTGGAAGAAAGTTCCTGAAAAAGCTAAACATTATCGACAGCGGCCAAAGCTGGGAACAGCCTAAATGTCCACCAACAGGTGCGTGGTGAACCACCTGTGTGGTATCCGTGCAGTGGAACAGCATTCAGTCAAAAAAGGAACTAAATCCTGGTAAATGGTACAACAGGGATCAAACTCAAAAAAACAGTGTACGAAGTGAAATAAGCCAGACACAAGAGGACAAATATTGTATGAATCCATTTATGTATAACATCCAGAATAGGCAAATTCATACGGATAGAAGGTGATTAGAGGTTACCAAGAGCCGAGGGGAGAGAGAGAGTGAGAAGTGATTGCTTAAGGGGCCCAGGGTTTCCGCTTGGGGTGGTGGGAAATGTTGGAAATACATAGTAGTGATGGTGGCACAACAATATGAATGCAATTAATGCCAGTGAATTGTACACTTAAAAATGGTTAAAATGGCAAGTCTTATGTTCTGTGTATTTTACCACAATAAAAAAATACATATACAAGACTAAAGGCAGCTCTCATTTTAAAAAATTGAGAATGTGATTCACATACCATAAAATAATGCTTTAAAGGGCACAGTTAATTCAGTGCTGTTTAGTACGTTCACGAAATGGTGCAACTAGAACCACAATCGAATTCCAAAACATTTTATCACTTCAAAAAGAAAGCTCATATTCATTAGTGGTTATTCCTCATTCTCCCTTCTTCGTAGCCTCCGGCAAGCACTAAACTACTTTCTGATTCTGTGGAGCGCCTGTTCTGGACAAGCCACATAAATGGACTCCTACAATACATGGTCTTTTGCATCTCGTTTCTTTCCCTTACTGCAGTGTTTCCAAGGTTCGTCATGTTGTCAGGTGTATTAGTACTTCAAGCTGTTTTCCGCAATGGTCAAACCACTTTCCCATCCCACCAGCAATGTGGGAGGGTTCCAGGCTCTCCCTGGCCTCCTCAGAACTTGCCGTTTTCCATTTCTGTCATTACGTCTATCCTAGTGGGTGTGAAATGGCATCTCGCTGTGGTTTTTGACTTGCATTTTCCTGATAATTGACGACGAACATTGTTTCCTGGGTTTGCTGGCCTTTTGTGTGTCTTCTTTGGAGAAATGTCTATTCAAGTTGTTTGCCCATGTTTGAATTGAGTTGTTTTGTCTTTGTTGTTGAGTTGTAAGAGTTTCTTTCTATATTCTGGATACTAGACCCTTAGCAGATAGGTTATAGGTGTTTTATCCATTTTGAGTTAATTTTTATATACCATGTGGTGTTGAAGTCTAATTACATTCTTTTGGATGTGGGTGGGTAGCCAGTTGTTCCAGCACCATTTTTTGAGAAGACTGTTTTTCCCTCCTTGAATTGTCATGGTACCCTTGACAGAAGTCAGTTGACCATAAATATAAGTGTACACTTATATCCTCGAGTCTAGTCCATTGATCTATAGCTGGGTTCACACAATCTTGAATACTGTACCTTTGTAGTAATTATTGAAGTCAGGAATAATTCCTGTAGCTTTGTTCTTTCTTTTCAAAATTGTTTTTGGCTCTTTTGGGTTCCTTGCATTTACATGTGAATTTTAGGATCAGCTTGTCAATTTCTGTAAAAGAAGGCAGCTGGGATTTTAATAGGGATGGTGTTGAATCTGTAGGTCATTGGGGAGTTGCCATCTTAATAATTCTAAGTTTCCCCTCCTGCCATGCCGAGCTGTACTTATGTGGTATAAGATGGGCACAGATTCCTTCCCGGGATGACTCCCAGACAGCCCTCAAGTCAATTCCTTCTCCTCCATCATGACATTGTTGGAGGCTCATTTCCCCTGCCTGTCAAACTCGTAGCCCTTAAATGTATCTTCTTATAGGAAGACTTCCTGGCTTGCCTCTGTGTACTCTGTGATCACAGATATACAAAGATAGCCATTTAAAAATATAAAAATATAATATTAACGAGTATGATACAGTAATACAGAATATGATGTATGGGTTACATTACAGATAATTTTATTGTAGCACGTATTTCCATGATCACAGTGTATATATTTTCATTGTATCACGGATAGGTATATTACAGGCACTCCGTGTAAGCGCATAGACTTGAGTCAAGCATAATGTGGTGGAGCTGAGAGGACCCATCTAGTTTCTTTGTTCTTCTCTAACCCATTTTGCAGATAGTAAATTGAGGCTCAGGTGCATAGGTAATAGGGTTCAGGTGACTTTGAGAAGCCTTGGCCCTCATACCCCCTGTTCCCTTGAATGTAAAAGCACTTAAGACTGACACACTGAATTCTCCTAACTGCCCAGCTCATGGCAGCTTGTGGTGAAGGATGGGAGGCAGAGGCAAGTCCTCAGCGACCAGCCCAGCCCCCGCCCAGCCCCCACTGTGAAGGAGGGGCGAGGGGCGAGCCATCCGCACAGCTGGAGCTGGTTACCCAGCTGTTTATGGGTCTTTGCCTCTGGTGTTTATAATTCCGCCTTTGGGTCTGCTTTGCATCCCCACTAATTAGAACAATGCTCCAGGAGGCGGCGTGGGGTGGCGGGGAACCCACTGGATGGGGAGCAGCGGGCCCGTCCTGCACCTCCGCTTGTGCCATGCCTCGTTCCAACAAGGACGTCGGGCCTCTTACAAGGACATGGGAAGGAAAGCAAGATGGCGCCACGTGAAAGCAAGTGAGAAAACCAGCACACAGCGCTGGGGTGCGAGTAGAGGCACGAAGGGGGCTAAAAAGGCAGTCCGCTGTGACACAGGCACTTAATACAGGCAAAATGTTGGGCCAAAGCTCTCCTTTGAAGAAAACAGATTTTTTTTTTATCACAAAAGTTATAGATATGCATTGCGGGAAGTTGAGAACACACAGACAAATGAGAGGAAAATGAAAATGTCTACGTCCCTTTACTCTGGGATAACCCTTGTTCATATTTTAGGATGTCTCCTTTCTCTCTGATGTGTAGAGTTGCTCTCGTAGAAAGGAAATTCTTTTGCAAATCTCTTGTTAAACATCATAAATCGTCAACATCTTTATGTTATTAAATATTTTCTTACTACAACTCATTATGTCATTTCAATTTTATTGGTGACACAAGATTATTGTGAAAAAACTGACCTGTTCCCCGGGGGAAAACGTCTGACTCTTTGGTGGAACTCTGTCACGTTTTCTCCTATGCGCACTGTATAGCTGGGCTGCAGTTTATGTAAATGATCCCCTCACGTTGGACATTGAGGTTAGGTACACAGCTGTGGCTGGAAGCCCGCGGGCAGCCAGTGTGATCAGGGAACTCTCCTGGTACCAAGAATGGATCGTTTTTCCCCCCAAAAAACCTACTGAGTGCATCACAATAAGCTATGCCCTCAATGACATGCTGGCAGGAATGAGTTCCATCAGGCCACCTCCTTATGAAGTCTTGCTTGTTTTTATTTTTTAAATTAAGACAAGTAATATACATTCATTGCAGAAAAATAAAAAAAACATAAGTGAACATAAGAAAATAAACATCACTCACAACAGCATTCTCAGCACTGCACACACTTTGGTGCGTACAATTAAAAGAGCTGGTGCGTACTGGGTGCACGGTCTGTGCCAGTCACTCTGTGCCAAGTGCCTGGTACACATCACGGGGCTGTGCCCGCCCTGCTTCGCAGATGGTGCAACACTGGCTTTTAGGTTTGGTGACTTGTCCACTGTCTCCTGGCTACGGGGTGGCAGTGTCTGCCTTTGGACTTGGGCCCCCTAGCTCCAGAGCCTAGGCTCTTACACTGCACCCCCTGCTGCTTTGACCTGTGCCCCTCGACGCGTCCCTCTTTTAACATAATGTTTTGTAATCTGCTTTTTCCTCTTTGAGATAAATTGTGACCATCTGCTGGTGTCATTAATTATTCTTCTTGGGATTGAGTTTTGTAATGTACCGCATTTCACTGAACTGTTGAACATGTGGGTTATTTTAGATTTTTAGTTTTATGAACAAAGCCGCACTGAATATTTTTGCAGCTTAACCTTTGAGCAGGCCCATAGTTATTTTCACAGGGATGTTTTCTCTAACGACCCTTACTGGCCTGTCATACCAAAGGCAAGGGGGTCTGGGTGACGGGGGGGCACCCAGTGAAATGTGTGCACCCAGCTCTTGGCTGAGCCATGCCCATTTGGAGGAGATATCTAGTCTGTGCAGAAGATGGCAGAGGCGGCGGGTCCTTTAAACCGTCCTCCAGAAACGGTCTCTCAGCGGGGCTCGGAGAACCACTGCAAGGCCGGGAGCCAGAAGTGACCTGTTAGGCAGATGACGCCAGGTAGCCGCATCACCTTGACTCCGCAGATCACTGAGTTAGAAGAGGAGCAGAAGAAAACCAGCCTGAAAAGGTGGTGTCCTGTCTCCAGCAGAGGGGAGGGGAAGCTTCTCCTTCCTCCACAGAGACAGATTCTGAGCTGGGGGCCGGTCCCAGAGAAAGGCCCATGCGGCCCCAGGGCTCTGTCCCAGAATCACGGGCAGTGGGGTGTGCTCTGAAGCCTAGTGGGCCGGGCCGGGCCAGGAGTCCGGGTACCCGGGGTGCTTGGCTGAGCCTTGGAGGACTCGTTAGCCTGGGTAGAACAGGACAGGGTTGCAGGCAGGTGAAAGTACCAGCAAAGCCTGGAGGAGGGGGACAGAGGGCCAAGGGCTGCTGAGAACCTGGGCTACCTAACCTGGAGGATGAAGGTTGGGGTGGGGGTGAGGGAGGAGGGGTGGAGACTTTTGCTGGGTCCTTGGGACCTTGTGCAAGGGGTAAGGATTCTGCACTTTATCCCAGTGGTAACAGGACAGCCACACTGGGGACGACATCTCCTCCCTCCCTCCCCTCTGCTCTCAAATGCCCAGGAGCCTCTTCTCTGTGCCAGGCTGTGCCAGGTGCTGGCAGAGGGGTGGGGGGGAGAAGGTAGGTCCTTGGGCCCTCTGGACAGGACCTTAGGAAGCTCTGGGGGTAAGAAAGGCAGCCAAGCAGGGATGCAGGGAGCACTGCCCCCCAACAGCGCCATCACCGCAGACCCTCAGAGAAGGAGTGCCCAGTCCCCTCTGGCGGGCCACTCACGCGGCAGGCGGTGCGGAGGCAAGAGCCCGGGCTCGAGCTGCGTCACTGGGCCTCACGCCCCAGCTCTGCCTCCCCCAGCCGTGTGGCTTGTGGTAGTTTTGCTATATGCAAAATGGAAACATTAATAGAAGGAGGAGGAAGACTAAATGAGACAGTGCATGTGATGCAGAAAGCAGCTCAACAAACACCATCATTACTGTTCCACCTCACCTGAAGCTCTCCTGCTGCAATAGAGGTGGGTGGCAGGCCAGGCCCTCCAGTGCTAAAGCTCCCTTTGTGAGGCCCCTTTGAAGTGTGAACCACAGAGTTGATTGCAACCTCCCTCCTTTGCAAACTGAAGTCACCATGGCCGCCAGCCCCCTCGCTCCAAGCAGGGGTCCTCTCCCTTCCCCCAGTAAATCCCATTTGTGAGACCCCTGGCCCTGGCCCCTGACGGGTTGGGCAGGACTCCTGGGACAAGTGCACACTGTGTGCCAGACCCTTATGACATCCCTGAATCCTCACAGCCCCCTCCCTAAGGGCTCAGCTACCCCCTCTACATGGAGGGTGGAGCCAAGGCCCAGAGAGGTTCTGTGCGTCACTCAGGCTGAGACCAGGCCTGGCAGGGTCAGGGCCCCACTCTTTTCTGTCCACAGGCCCCCCAGCCCTCCCTGCCATCCTGTAGCCCTCGCGCTCCCTCCCAGAGGTGGCCTACCTGGCCCTTCCCGGTCGGAGGTGAGCCCTGCTGTGCTCTCACAAGGCACCATTCATCCAGGCGGAGTGCTGATTGAAACCATGTGTGGTGCGGCCGGCCAAGGTGGCGGCAGCTCCGGAAGCCAGGCCTGGCCTGGGGCCTGTGGGTGCTGGGAGGACTGAGGGAGGAGGGCCAGCTGACCCACCAGCCTGCCGGGCTGGGGAGACCTCCAGGACAGGACTGACTGCCCCCCACCGCATGCATGCATGCAGGGGACCCTGAGCTGGGGCCCTGACTTCTACGCCCAGGCCTGGGATGCCGGAGACAGAGGTCCTCTCCAGGTGAGGGTGGGGAGCTGGGCTGAGAACACGCCGGGGCCCATTCCAAGGCTGCGCCTGGCATTGTTTAGCTGCTGAGGAAGGTGTACGTGCGTGTGTGTGTGTGTGTGTGTGTGTGTGTGTGTGTGCGTGCACACACTGAACTCTATGCAGGGTACCCTGAGCCCTCGGACTCGTGATCCCTGCAGGGTTTCCAAAGGGCGGCTTGGTGCAGCGGTTCAGGCCGTGGGCTACGGAGGCTCGCAGACCTGGGCTTGAGTTCCCCCTCTGCTGCTTCCCAGCTGTGTGACCGGAGGCAAGCTGCCCAACCTTCTCTCCTCGTTCGCCAAATGGAGACTGAGGTCTCATCAAAGGGCCCAAGCCAAGGTGGAGCCAGTTTTAGGTGCTCATGGCCAGCCTTGCTGTAGGGCCACCCCTAACCCCAGCCCCTGGGTCCCCGACTGCTGATCTCTGAGTTGCGACCTATCTGGGAGTTTGGAGGGTGCTAAGCATGCAATGGGTTTCCTCTGAAGCCTAAAGGTGCCAGTTAGTGGAGGTGAGTAGGGGAGCGTCGGGGCCTGGCTGGTGTGAGGTGCAGCTGAATTAGCCGCCCCTCCTGGGCCAAGAACAGAGCAGAGCTTTGTTCACAGGGCCGCCTCCCTGGCACAGAGGCCCCCACAGGAAGGGGTGGGCGGACCAGGACATGGCCAACACTGACCACAGTCTTGGCTGAGCTGGGACCCTTCAGGGGTCTGGTGTCTCAGAAGGCGCCCTGGTTTCCCAAGGAATGCACATTCCACTGGGCAACT